>CAUYRT010042954.1:0-12548 GCA_963574885.1 Lepilemur ruficaudatus | reverse complement strand
AAGAGGATGCCCGGATCCCCGAGGCGTAATTTCTCTTTTCTTTTTTCTTTTCTTTTCTTTCCTTTTCTTTTGGAGACAGAGTCTCACTTTGTTGCCTGAGCTAGAGTGAGGCCTAACTCACAGCAACCTCAAAGTCCTGGGTTCAAGCGATCCTTCTGCCTCAGCCTCCCAAGTAGCTGGGACTACAGGCATGCGCCACCATGCCCAGCTAATTTTTTCCATATATTTTTAGTTGGCCAATTAATTTCTTTCTATTTTTAGTAGATGGGGGGGGTCTCCCTCTTGCTCAGGCTGGTTTCGAACTCCTGACCTTGAGCGATCCTCCCGCCTTGGCCTTCCAGAGTGCTAGGATTACAGGCCTAAGCCACCGCCCCCGGCCCCTGAGGCGTAATTTTTCAAAGTGGTGGGCGGGGGAACCTCGGCCTGGCCCCGAAAGCGCAGCCCACCCCCGCGGCCGGACGCCCACTCGGAGCGCCTGGCCGTCGCGTCCGCGCGCTCCTCCGCGCGCACCCGCCCGCAGGCCTAGGTTCCCGGCAGCCAATGAGGAGGGGCGCCGCGCGCAGGGGGCGGGGCCGTGACGCTCCCGCCGCGTGACCCTGCTCTTGGCCTGCGTCCGCGGAAGCCGGAAGCGGCGGCTGTCGGCTGTGCCGGCTGTGGGCGGAGGATCGGAGACAAGCGCCCGGGGGTTGGTCGACCCCGTAATGGATCCGGGCCCGACAGTCGCGCTGCGGAGGTCGTCGCTGCTGCCGTGGCTACTGCTGGTGCTGCTGCTGTGGTCGGGGCTGGCTCTGGGCGCGCTCCCTTTCGGCAGCAGTCCGCACAGGGTCTTCCACGACCTCCTGTCGGAGCAGCAGTTGCTGGAGGTGGAGGACTTGTCCCTTTCCCTGCTGCAGGGTGGAGGGCTGGGGCCGCTGACGCTACCCCCGGACCTGCCGGATCTGGATCCCGAGTGCCGGGAGCTCCTGCTGGACTTCGCCAACAGCAGCGCAGAGCTGACAGGGTGTCTAGTGCGCAGCGCCCGGCCCGTGCGCCTCTGTCAGACCTGCTACCCTGTCTTCCAACAGGTCGTCAGCAAGATGGACAACATCAGCCGAGCCGTGGGGGTGGGTAAAGGAGCACACCCAGGACCTATGGCGTGGGAGGATTGGGAAAAGAGGAAGATGTAATAATGATGGTAAACTCTAGGGGCCTCAGTTTCCCCAACCATGAGAAAAAGAGGTTGGACTGGGTCTCTGGCGTTTGGGGTATCAGAAAAGGGGGGTGGCTTTATGGGGCTTGGGGTTTGGATTTTTGCCTCCATGAATGTTGTTGGACTTCTTGGTACATGTTTGCAGATAGGTATGATTGTTTTTTCGGGGGGGTCCTGCTTTCCTAACCCTATTTTCCTCCCTCTACTCTGCCACAGCTTCTTGTCATCTCCATCTGAAGTTCCCTGGAAGGACCCTTTTCTGAAACCACCATTGGAGTGGAGAAACTGGTAGTGGTTAGGAGCTTGAGCTTTGCAGCCAGAAATGCTCAGATCCACCACTCTAGCAGTGTGACTTTGGATTAATTTTCTTCTCAGAGCCTTAGTTTCCTCCTCTATAAAATGGAAAAAAACCAGTGTCTAATATGGCAGTTAAAGGGATTAAGAGATACTGCCTGCAAGTTCACCTTAGTGATTTAGACAATCTGAGGCTAGTTGGCCAGGAGTCCAGTCCCACTCTGCTTATTAGCAGTATACTCTGGGCACGTTACTTGCATTCTCAGTGCTTATTTTCTCTTCTGTCAAATGGGGATAAAAGGAGGTCTTCTTAAGAAACTGACACACAGTAATAGCTCTCTGTAAATGGGAGCTAAAATTTTAGAAAATGATAAGTCTCCCCTTCGTTTTAGTACCTTGAGAGCTCTTCTGGTTATGTAGTAGGCACCATGAGGGATTTAATTAAAAAAAAAAAAAGGAAGACACAGTCTCTGTTCCTCAGTACTTTATAGGATTTAGACTAGGAAATCATTAGAGTGTCCAGGCTGGTGGGAGTCATGAGGTGTGGGCTGGATATGCTTGGTAAAGGAAAAACATGAGGAATCACATTGGGATTGGGGAGTGGGAAAGTTCCTCTTGTTTTGATGGAATGGCAAGTAGTCTCATGAAAATATGGTTAGAATTATTTAATCATAGTTGATTTGACTAAAATATAGCCTCATCTTTAAGTGAGCCTGATATTACTATAAAGCTATTATTTTACATAAATGGGGGATTTATTTGCACTAAGTAAATTCTATGGTTGATCTTTCTATAAAGAGCTAATTTTCAAAGTAGTTTAAATAAATTTAGGTTTACATGCAATTATTTCCAGGCGTACTTCCATTGTTCCATTGGGTATAGTAAGATAGATCGATCTATCTATCTTATCATGACTTTAAAATAAAGTACCCAAGGCTGGTCTGATTGTAGTGGGTTATCAGAACTTATTAACATTGGTGTCACTAAAGTTGGTATTAAACCCCCCACGGCTAAATTTGACCGGCTTTTAAAAAATAAAAATAAAAAAATAAAAAATAAAGTACCCAAGATTTATTCTTGTCAACTACAGCAGGGTATGATACGGCATTATATTTGGTTTTGAGCAGTTAGGTGAGTTGTTTTTAGGGTGCCATTTACTCTGAAGAACAAGTCCTATTGTTTGTAAAATGACCATGAATCATGATGCAAACCTTGGATCTTTTGAGGCAGCAACTGCTTTCCTCATTTGTGTAGATACTGTGGAATTGAGGTGAAAAATATTACCTCAAACCCTAGTGTTCAGTGTTATGGGCATCACCCATAACACATGAATTCCTCACTGCCCAGGGGAGGTGTCCCAGTGTCTGGGTTGCAGAAACTTTCTCTTTCTCAGATTCTACCAGTAACCTGGGGACCCAGCTCACCTCACCCTAGTGTGCAAGGGAGAGGATAAAGAGATGAAAAGAAAAACCCTTTCCCCAATCTGCATTTCCTTTCCACAATCTGCATTTCCTTTCCACCTCATCCTAGACTTTGGTCTTTGTTCTTCTTTCCCCAGTAGAGCTGGATATGGCTCATTAGATCAAAAGCATGACTTCTACAGTTCTGAGACACTTTGTAGATTTAAAAGGCTTTTATGGACTGGTTTAGGAATTGAACCATCATGTATAAAAATGTGTCCTAAGTTTCTTATGAGTTAATTTGAGAGAATATGTTGTCATTTGGGGAAGTTTATTTCTCCAGAGTATTGTATTTATTTATTTTTTTTAACTCACTTAGACACAGTCTTTTATTTAAATCAGTTTAACTAGCACGTACCTACTATTCTTGAATTTTGGGCTGCTAAAATTATCCTAAGATGGGAGAGAGCTGAACACATTTATTATTGTTGTTATTATTTTTGTAGAGATGAGGTCTAGCTATGTTGCCCAGGTTGGTCTTGAACTCTTAGTCTTAAGCCATCCTCCCACCTCAGCCTCCCAAAATGCTGGGATTACGGGTGTGAACCTGTAGAGGAGGTGTATGATCCTGTAGGAGGGAGTGGGGAAGTAGACAAAGTTATTTTCCAGATAAAGTAGGGCAGATGGGATCTAGGGCATGTACAGAGAGACGGGCCTTTGACAGGGGCAGGCACTTTCTCCACTGATTTGAGGGTGAAAGGAGAGGTTGGGTGTAAAGGTAGGGAGGTCAGAGTTTCAGTTCCATGGCTTCTGTTTTCACTGTCATCTAGGAGGCTAGATCTCTCTCTCTCTGTCTCTTCCTCCAGATAAATAGTCTTGCTCTGTCACCATAGGCTGGAATGCAGTGGTAAGATCATAGCTCACTGTAGCCTCAAACTCCTGGGCCCAAGTGATCCTCCTGCCTCAGCCTCCCGAGTAGCTGGGACTATAGGCATGTACTACCATGCCCGGCTTTTTTAAAAAAAATTTTTTTGGTAGAGATGGGGTCTTGTTATATTGCTCAGGCTGGTCTGGAACTCTTGGGCTCAAGTGATCCTCCTACCCTGGACTTCCAAAGTGCTGGGATTATGGGTTTGAGCCACTGCACCCAGCTAGATCTTCTCTTGAGAGTAAAGAGTGGGAGAGAGATCAGAGTTTCAGGGAGAGTGGGGAAGATTTGAAATAGTGGTTGTAAAGAGGAGAGAATGGACAGGCAGGAAAGTGAGAAGTGTAGTTTGGGATTATAGATTTATTGTGGAAACAATCTGTTATCTTTTTTGCCAAAAGCTCTCAACTTCCTGTGTGCAGCCATGATAAAAGTGGATAGTTGGGTTCATGATGATTAAGGTTCTGTCAAGTGGTTATGACAGATTTGATATTGTCCCACTTTATGTATATATGTATGTAGTTGTTTATTTATTTGTGTTTGTTTATTTGTTTGAGACAGGGTCTTGCTCTCTTGCCCAGGCTAGAGTGTAGTGGCACTATCATAGCTCATTGCAGCCTCTAACTCCTGGGCTCAAGCAATCCTCCTGTCTTAGCCTCCTGAGCAGGTGGGACCACAGGGTGCATACCACCATGCCCCGCTTGTTTATTTTACTGTTATAGAGACAGGTTTCACTATGTTGCTTAGGATGGTCTCAAAACTCCTGGCCTCAAGCCATCCTCCCACCTCAGCTTCTCCAGTAGCTGGGATTACAGGCTAGAGCCACTGTGCCTGGCTATCAGCAATATTTTAAAGCAAGAATTCTTCCTTTAGGTCTGCCTTCCTCTTTTCTTACCCCACATGGCTGATCAGTTCTTTCCCTGGAGTTACCACTGTCTCTCTTTTATTATTCATCATGCTTTAGAATTCCTTATCTGTGGGGGGAGGTTCTTAAAACTCCAGTGTTGATGGCATTCTTTTACACTTTTTATATCCTCAGAACTCCAGGATAGTACCTCGTAAATGGTAGAAGTTAAATAACTTTGAAAGATTGAAGGGTTAGCAGGACTTAGTTCCTTGCTTGGGGCACAGGGGAAGGAAATAGATAAGGATCAAATAATTTAGGAACTTGGATTTGTGATTTGCATAGCATGAATTTCTTTCATTATTAAAATGATCTGTGGAAAATGTGTTTTTCTTAGTACATACTATTTGGGTACAATTTGGATGTCTCACATATTCTTGTGGATTATATGACTTTGAACCAAAAATTGCCCAAAAGATGAAATCATTTGGTTTCATTGATTGATCATTGATCATTTACCCACCAGATTCAAAAAATTATATAAATAGTATATGTTCATTGTAGAAAAATTTAGACAGCATAAGAGAAGGAAAAGTGAAAATGAAAATTACCATATTTCCGTCATCCAGAGATAGCCACTGCTACATTTTTGTAAATAGCTTTCCAGATTTTCTTCCTATGTATAAACAGTAAGAAATACGACACAGAAGCAATTTGGACCTAAGTTGTTGAGATTGTACTATAGACGCAAATACTTAAGAAGCACTGCTTTTCTTGCCTTGCAAGTGAACCTGGTAACCAATAAATGTTAGCTGCTTAAAGTTTTATTACCATTGTTATTAATGCCATCATTATCTGATCATAGCAAAGAAAATGTTAAAAGGTTTATAATAAAAATTTTAATTATTTTTTATAAGATATTTGCTTCAAGTTGTGTTGTTGTTTGGAAAGTCTAAAAATACTCAGATTGTATTTTTCTATCTTGTTTTTCTTACAGAATACTTCAGAGAGTCACAGTTGTGCCAGAAGTCTCTTAACAGCAGATAGAATGCAAGTAGTTGTGATTCTCTCTGAGTTTTTTAATACTACGTGGCAGGAAGCAAATTGTGCAAGTAAGTAATTCTTTCATTTTCATGTTGCAGTTATGATTCAGTAGTATAGAAGTCAGATTGTATTTAGTGAATTTTGGAATCTTTGAAACTAGATAATACTTTTTATTACTAAGTGTATATGAATAGTCATTAGCATCATAATTTATTAGTGATAACTACTTGGGCAAACACTGAAAGGCAGGAAAGTGTAGTGGTTAATAATATGAGCTTTGGAGTCAGGCAGACGTGGGTTTGATTCTAAACTCTGCCCCTTTCACTTACTGGCCCTAACTTACTAGCTCTCAGACTTTGGGCAAGTAACTTTGCCTCTTGGACCTTCAGTTTCCTCATCTGTAAATTGGTGGTAATAGTAGAACCTATCTTATACAATTGCTTTGAGAATTAAGTGAAATAAATTATATGAAGCACTTAACTAAATGCCTGACACATATTTAATGTTCAATAAGTGTTAACTGTTTAGTATAATAATAATTATGATGTTTATAATAATCTGTCAAATGGTGTTGCGGTTGGGGGTGATAACATCTGTATTACCAGCTTTGCAGATTTGTGTGTAATTATGGAATAAAATGACATCTATTTTTAGATATTCTTTGGAAAAATTAACATCACTATTCCAATTCAGATGTGTTTTGAATAACAACTATGAGCTAGGCAGTTCTTGTCTTCCAAGTCTTATAATTTAGTGGAGGAGAAAGATATATTTACAAATATAACCTAGGGCAGACAAATAAATGTTTTAATGAAGTTATAGAGTCCTTTGGGGAAGTAGAAAATAAATCTAATTGGGGAGAATTTGAAATGACTTCCTGGAGGGATTACCTTTTGAAGCTAGGCCTTTACAGTTGGGCATGACTTCAATAAGTGGAGATGAGAGAGGGACATTGAAGCTAGAAAGGCATCATGGGCAGAGGCACAGAGGTATAAAAGGGCAATAGATGTTCCAGAGTCCCGGAAGCACAATGGGAGATAAAGTTGGCAAGAAAAGGTAGGACCTTGACTGATACAGTAGTTTATTATTTGGGCCAACATTTTTCATACTGCTTAGAACACCAGCATATTATTAAGAAAGGGTTATACAGTAGTCCTTCCTTATCTGCAGTTTTGCTTGCAGTAACACAGAGTCAACTGTAGTCCAAAAAAATTTTTTTTTTTTTTTTGAGACAGTCTTCACTTTGTTGCCCGGGCTAGAGTGCCATGGCGTTAGCCTAGCTCACAGCAACCTCAAACTCCTGGGCTCAAGCGATCCTTCTGCCTCAGCCTCCCAAGTAGCTGGGACTACAGGCACGCGCCACCATGCCCAGCTAATTTTTTATATATATATTTAGTTGGCCAATTAATTTCTTTCTATTATTAGTAGAGACGGGATCTCGCCCTTGCTCAGGCTAGTTTCGAACTCCTGACCTTGAGCAATCCACCCACCTCGGCCTCCCAGAGTGCTAGGATTACAGGCGTGAGCCACCGCGCCCGGCCTAGTCCAAAAATTTTAAATGGAAAATTCCAGAAGTGAAAAATTCATAAGTTTTAAATTGCATGTCGTTCTGAGTAGTGTGATAAAGTCTCATGCCATCCTACTTCCTCCCACCCAGGCAGATGTGAATCATTCCTTTGTCCAGCATATCCATGCTGTATATGCGCCCTGCTCGTTAGTCACTTAGGCGCTGTCTTGATTATTGGGTTGAGTGTGACAGTATCACAGTGCTTGTGTTCAAGTAACCCTTGTTTTACTAAATAGCACTTTACTAATAAAAACTTAATTATTAGTCATTGTTATTAATCTTTTTACTGTGCCTAATTTATAAATTAAATTTTATCATGGGTATGTACATATAGGAAAAAACATAGTGTATATAGGATTCAGGACTATAGTTGGTTTCAGGCATCCACGCAGGCTCTTGGAATGTATCCCCCAAAGATAAGGGGGGAGTACTGCATGCTGTAATATCTTGGGGGCTTAACAATGCACCTGGAATGTTAAAGGCAATGAGGAATACTGCAGGTAAAAATAGATTTTTTTAAACATCATTTAGCCTAGCACTTTCCAAGCTTTTTTAAAAAACTACAAAGACCCTTTTTTCATTAAACGCCATTGGAAGAGAAGGAGAAACACCAGTAAGGAATTTATTACAATAGTTTAGGCAAGAAGCAAAGAAAATGTGAAGTAGGTCAGGGGCCTTAGAAATAGAAAGGACAGGATGGATTAAAAATCCATGTTCCTGTAAATCATAAAGTAGTCCTTTTTTAAGGACTTGTCTTTTTTCCTGTCTTGAAAATATTCCTTACATTGAGCTTCTCCTGAAGAACTAAAAAGGCTAAGCAATTATATATGAGTTATTCAAGAGGCTCTTACTTCCTAATTAAAATTAATTTGGCCAAGACATAGTTCATATGAAGAAAAAGTGTAATAGGAAAAAGAGCCCCTGCTAGGTTTTTTTTTTCCTTGTCAGTTAACATGGTATATTGAATATTGACTCTTTTAATTTTGTCTTTATTAATTTAAATTTTCTGGTAAGTTGAACAGAATCTTGGCTGATACAACTTTTTTTTTTAGCATAACCTTTACTTTTTTGAAGTAAAATTTTCTAGTATAAATATGATTGAAGAGAATTTAACATTTATAGACCTATTTTTAAGTATTCTTAAGCCTTTTAGAAAAATCCATTAATATAGCCAGGCACTATGGCTCATGCCTGTGATCCTAGCACTTTGGGAGACTGAGAGGGGAGGATCACTTGAGCTCAGGAGTTTGAGACAAGTCTGGGCGATAGCGAGACCTCATCTCTACAAAAAAAATTTAAAAATTAGCTAGGCATGGTGGTGGTGCGTGCCTGTAGTCCCAGCTGCTCAGGAGTCTGAGGCAGGAGGATCGCTTGAGCCCAGCAGTTTGAGGTTGCAGTGAGCTATGATGATACCACTGCACTCTCGCCTAGGCAACAGAGCGAGACCCTGTCTCCAGAAAAATCTATTATTATAGAAAAATACGTTAATTCTAAATAATTTTAAAATAGTTAATTAGAATAAGTGGATATATATTGAAGTTCACTTCTTTTGACCAATGTGATTTAATTTATATACTTGAGAGGTAAAGCATCTTTTCTTTAAAGGTATTTTGTACGCCGGGCGTGGTGGCTCACACCTGTAATCTTAGCACTCTGGGAGGTCAAGGTGGGCGGATAGCTCATGGTCAGGAGTTTGAAACCAGCCTGAGCAAGAGCAAGATCCCGTCTCTACTAAAAATACAAAGAAATTAATTGGCCAACTAAAAATATACAGAAAAAATTAGCCGGGCATGGTGGCTCATGCCTGTAGTCCCAGCTACTCGGGAGGCTAAGGCAGAGGGATGGCTTGAACCCAGGAGCTCGAGATTGCTGTGAGCTAGGCTGACGCCACAGCACTCTAGGCCAGGCAACAGAGTGAGACTCTGTCTCAAAAAAAAAAAAAAAAGGTATTTTGTAATGAAGATTTCACTAATTCAAAGTATGTAGCTTTCTTCCCTGGTTAGTGAAAAAAGAAAGAAAACATTGTACTGCATATTTACCTGGTATGGCACGTATAAAACATTTTAGAATAAATTCCTGGAGTACCTTTGTTCTTCTTGAGGCATCCTGTCTTGAAAATACTCCTTCCTTACGTTGAACAACTTCCGAAGAACAAATAAAAGACTAAGCAATTAGATATGAGTTATTCAAGAGACTCTTACTTCCTAATTAAAATTAATTTGGCCAAGACATATAGTCTCAGATGAAAGAAGCAAGGTGCAGAGAAATATGATATCTTTTGTCCTAAAAGTACATATGTATTTTGATGGGAGGTATTGGATAGCTGAGTGGGCAGGAAAGGAGGGAAAACCTGATTTTCACTGTATTTACATTTGTACCCTTTGGATTTTGTGCCATATACATTTAATACCTATTCAGAAATATATAGAAATTTAAAAAATTTGAGAGTGTTCAAATCTGTGATGAGTATTTGTATGTTAGATGTCACAGAGATAGATATTTTCCTTTCCAGGATTATGCATTAAAAAATTCTTTCATTCACATTTTAAAATTTCATCATAATTTATATTCTGTACTTTTAAATGGATATAAAATAGTTCTATAAATTTGGACTTCTTGGGTTTTTTAGCTGTTTTCTATTGATTCGGTGCTGGGCATTCTAAAATAATCCTTTTAACTAGAATCTTCACCAAATTACCGGGAAGCACTTCTAATAATGCTGTCTGCACATGTGTTTAATAAAGATAATGTGAAAATTTTTTGAAAAATTTGAAGAATTGTCCAAATAATTTAAAAATTTTACCAAAATTCAATAAAGTATTCTTATTTAAGCAACATAGTCTTCTCTTACAATGTAGTGAGAGATTCGGAGCATAAGAAATGTGAAGGAAGGAAAAGATTGGGAGCTAAACAAGGTAACAAGTCAGCAATTGAATTAAATGTTTCCCAGTATGCATTTCTTTCATAGCCCTTGTCTCATCTGAGCTTCACGGTAAGCCCTGTGAAGTGGAATGAAGGTTCAGAGTGTAAATGAACTTCAGATAAAGAGTCTAGAACTAGGCCAGATGTGGTGGCTCATGCCTATAATCCCAGCACTTTGGAAGGCTAAAGTGAGAGGATTGCTTGAGGCCAGGAGTTCAAGACCAGCCTAAGCAAGAGTGAGACTCTATCTCTACCAAAAATAGAAAAATTAGCAGGACATGGTGGCATGGGCCTGTAGTCCCAGATACTCAGGAGGCTGAGGCAGGAGGATCCCTTGAGCCCAGGAGTTCAAGGCTGCAGTGAGCTATGACGCCACTGCACTCTAGCCGGGGCAACAGAATGAGACACTGTCTCAAAAAAAAAGAAGTCTAGAACTAAATTGAAAAGCCTTTACATTGTTCATCTGAGTAGATAGTGTTTTTTCATGAGTTAATGCCTGATTTTGTGTTTTAAATTACTGTTTGACAAATTCATTATACAGTCTCCATTTATAAATTCACTATAATTAGCCCTACAGAAGTTTAACTGTTGTACTGTAGACATATTTCATATTGCAGAAAGCCTGATCTTTTACTAAAAACATAAATGTAAAATACTCCCTTTTTTCCCAAAGACCACTTAGTACTATGTAAAATTAAAACTAGATAATAGGAAAAAAATTGTAAAGTAGAATTGTGCATTTTCTCATGTTAACCCTCAGATGTGATCAAGCATCAGCTTCTCATGCAACTGACAGCATCTTTAGCAACCTCAAATCCATTCAGCCACTAATTTCATTGAATCCTTGCTGTTTTATCCTCTTAATAAATGATACAAAAGGCTTCTCTTTACCTTTACACTTAAAATCAATTTCCTACCTATCTAGCAATTGTTTTTTAAATCATTGGCCTTTAAAAATGTATAAAAGAATATAAGGGATATTTACTCTTTTAATAAAATGGAAGAAGATGATCATATCACACTAAAATTTTTAACTGATGTTAAAAATCAGAAGTTTGCCTAGAGAGCTGGGCATGGTGGCCTGCACCTGTAGTCCCAGTTACTTAAGAGGCTGAGGTTGAGAAGATTGCTTAAGCTCAGAAGTTCAAGGAGTTTGTGCAGTGCACTGTGATTGAGCATGTGGCAAATTTTTGGATTATTTGCCTTTTAATTTAAACACAAAGAAAGACTGATCCAGTTTTCTCAGAACCTGTGTAAAATTGCTAAATATAAGCCACTAATCCATTTATGTCAGTTATCCTTTTTCCAATGATCTAGTTATTAAATTTGTAAATACACAGCTGATAAGTGATACCCACAGTAGAAATCTTTAATGGCAAATAATATGGAGTTCATTCGATCTGGCACCTAAAAGATAAAATGGGAAGGAAAATAGTTACAAAAGAAGAAAGACCACTGATTTAAGAGTTTGTTTTTTACTGAGAGAAACTAATACGAGATCCATTTTGTAGAAATATATCTTTTTTTTTTTTTTTTTGAGACAGAGTCTTGCTCTGTTGCCTAGGCTAGAATGCTGTGGCGTCAGCCTAGCTCACAGCAACATCAAACTCCTGGGCTCAAGCAATCCTCCTGCTTCAGCCTCCCAAGTAGCTGGGACTACAGGCCTGCACCACCATGCCTTGCCAATTCTTCTATTTTCTGTAGAGACAGAGTCTCACTCTTGCTCAGGCTGGTCTTCAACTCCTGGCTTCTAGCAATCCTTCCTCCTCGGCCTCCCAAAGTGCTAGGATTACAGGTGTGAGTGACCATGCTCGGCCTTATTTTCTATTTTCTGAAGCTTGTCCTGTTTTTCAGAAATTGTTGATTTGTCTCTGCTATCTTCTATAAAACTAGGTTTAAAAAACAGCAGAGATCTTTATACAAACTCCTAATAGATGCCAAATACTTTATTGAAAGATGCATAATTCCTGCTATGATAATTCAGTAAGTTTCTATGTAAGGTCTTAACTTGAATCCTTAACACCTTTAAGAATGCCTCTTAAGGCCGGGCGCGGTGGCTCACGCCTGTAATCCTAGCACTCTGGGAGGCTGAGGCGGGTGGATCGCTCGAGGTCAGGAGTTCGAAACCAGCCTGAGCAAGAGTGAGACCCAATCTCTACTAAAAAATAGAAAGAAATTAGGCCGGGCGCGGTGGCTCACGCCTGTAAATCCTAGCACTCTGAGAGGCCGAGGCGGGTGGATAGCTCAAGGTCAGGAGTTCAAGACCAGCCTGAGCAAGAGCGAGACCCCGTCTCTACTATAAATAGAAAGAAATTAATTGGACAACTAAAAATATATGTAAAAAATGAGCCGGGCATGGTGGC
>CAUYRT010042953.1:0-44817 GCA_963574885.1 Lepilemur ruficaudatus | reverse complement strand
TTGGGATGTACAGCCACTATGGAGAATAGTATGGCGGTTCCTCAAAATATTAAAATAGAAATACCATATGATCAAGCAATTCCACTGTTCGGTATATATTTAAAAGAAAGGAAATCAATATATATAAGAGATGCCTGCATTCCCATGTTTTCTGCAGCACTATTAACAACAGCCAAGATATGGAATCAACCTAAGTGTTCATCAATGGATAAAATGGATAAAGAAAATGTGGTGTATGTGTGTGTGTGTGTGTGTGTGTGTGTGTGTGTGTGTGTGTGTGTGTGTGTATATATAATGGAATATTATTAAGCCATGAAAGGAATGAAATCCTGTCATTTACAACAATGTGGATGGACATTATATTAAGTGAAATAAGCGAGACACAGAAAGACAAATATTTCATGTTCTTACTCATATGTGGGAGTTGCAAAAAAATTGAACTCATGAAGATAAGAGAGTAGAATGGTAGATACCAGAGGCTGGTAAGGGTACTGGGGCAGGGTGGAGGAGGGAAGTGGGGATGGTTGATAGGTACAAAAATAAAGTTAGATCGAAGGAAAAAAGATCTAGCACAATAGGGCAACTACAGTTAACAGTAATTTATTGTTTATTTCAAAATAAGGGAAGAGTAAAATTAGAATGTTCCTAACACAGAGAACTCATAAATGGCTGAGGTGGTGGATATTTTAATTAGTCTGATTTAATTATTACACATTTTATGCTTGTATCAAAATATCACAAGTACCCTAGAAATATGTATGATTAATACGTATCCATAAGAATTAAAAATTTAAAAAATAGAATAAAAAATAGAAAATTAAAAAATACATATAATTGTTTGAATCAAAAACACAATGAAGAGGTTAAACAACAGTCTGGACATAGCAGAAGTAAGCAACTGAACAAAAGAAAAGGCACATTCCTTACACAGGAACAACAAACTGACAGTAGACTTCAGAGGTCAGAGGACAAAGGAATACTATCTTCAAACAGATTAGAGAAAATAACTATCTACTTAGGAGGCGTAAACTATACCATACATTCAGTTTATCTTCTTCCTGGCCACACATGAAGACTACATTTCTCACCTCTTTGTATCTGGAGAGACCAAGAAACTAGTTCGAGCCAATAGAACATTATTTCTACTGTCAAGCCAGACCTCCAAAATGTCCCATGGGATATTGCATGCTTTCTCTTTTCTCTCATCGGCCAGCTAGATGCAAAAGATCCAACAGAGGACTCTGAAGCCCTTTGGAATAATGGGGCTAGAGTCACTGAGCCATGTGACCAGAAACATTTACATGAAATGAGAAATAAACTTGCATCATCCTATACCACTGAGATGTTAGGGTTGTTCGTTATAACAATCAGCCTGCCCAGATTAAGACAGTCTACCCTGATTAATACAATCTAAAACTATAAAGCTACCTTTCACAAGGGGTAAAAAAAAATCATCAGAAAATAACACAAAAAGAATTTATCACCAACGAACTTTAACTAAAAAGAAATGTCCTAAATATGTTTTTAGGAAGAAAAAACTGATCCAATAAAGACAGTTTGAAATGTTAGAAAGAATGGTGAAAAAAGAAAATATTAAGCATAATTGTAAATTTAAACTAGGTTCATCCGTATGAAATATATTTTATCATTATATTAATTATATTATAAAAATTAAATCATGATTATATAGTATATAATCATGTAATATTTTGTACCATTTTATAATATATAATTTATATTTATAATAGTTATAATTTATACATTTTATAATATAATAATTAGTAGTTGTAGTATAATTATGCACAATTTGTGGAAGAAGAATAGCACTAAAATATTAATGACAATAGTATGTAGGTGAAGAGAGGGGTAATTGGAGTTAAGGTGTAGTAAGGGCCTTGAATTATTTGAAAAGTGGTTAAGATAGTGTTTAACTTTAGATTTGTTAAGATAAATTTGTCATGATAAAATTTTAAGAATAATTACTAAAGAAACAGAGTATATATAGCAAGAATAACTATGATGTAAACAACCAAAAATAGGTAAGAAAAACATCACAGAGAAAGCAGTTCAAACAGAAATTTCTAAAGATGGCAGAAACAAATTTAGATATATCAGTAATCTCTATATATGAACTCACTGAGTTTGTCAGTCAGAAGTTAGAGATTGCCAGATGGGAAATATGCTGCTTTTAAGAGGTATATCAAAAACACAGACACAGAGTAGGAAACAAACAAACAAACAAAAAAAATAACATTCAAATACTTATATGATAAAGTTCTATTAATATTAAACAGTAAAACATTTTTAAATGTTAACCTTAAAAAGACTTTAAAACAGAAGCATTATTAGGGTACAGAGTGTCACATCATAATGATAAAAGATTCAATTCTCCAAGAAGACTTAATAATTCTAAACCTTAATGCATCTAATAAAATTGTCTCCAAATATACGAAGCAAAACTATTTAGAACCAGAGGGAAAAACGCATAAACCCCCATTAGAGTGGGAGGTTTCTATACCTCTCTTAATTATGAATAGGACAAGCAGACAAGAAATTGGTAAAAGATAAAGGAAATTGGAACAAAACAATTAACAGCCTCAAAACATCTATGTTGAAAGGCAACCTGGTTTAGAAAAGACACAGAATTTGGAAAGCAAACCATCTTGGTTTAAGTAGAAATTCAGTCAGTTACTAGCTATGTGAACTAGAGTATTTTATTTACCTTTACTAGGATTATTTCCTTACCTGCAAATAAAATACACAATGTCCGATATGGTAAGGCATAAAACAGGTACTCAATAAACATTGAAACATGAGTGAATGAAAAAAGAATATGTAAAAAATAAAAACTACCATCTATGAAAGAAAGTTAATGCCATTAATACATCCCCTTGAATTAAAAGCTAGCAGGAGGGTATTGATTAAATGAGGGCACAAAGGAACTTTTTTGGGGTGACAAAAATGTTCCATATCATGATTGTGATAATGGCTACACCACTATATATATTTGTCAAAACTCATCAAATTGTATACTTCAAACTGCTGAATTTTATTATATATAAACAACTCAATAAAGCTTATTTAAAAACAAACAAACAAACCCTAACAGGACCTTAGTTTCTAAGTTATAAGATATTGCAATAATACCTTCCTCCCCTTTCTCCTTTTCCTACTGCTTAAAATAAGTGATAGTTAAATTGCTTTTATTTTTAAGGCATTTGCAGTATGAAATATTCATATTTATGATAGAGTATAAAATATACAGATAATTTTAAAGAATAACAATAGAACATGGTTAATTCACTTTTGTTTCTCCCTTAAATCAAAAAGGCTTACTATTCACTGACAAGACTAAAAAAGGTCCTTACTCTTTCCTTTGCAATTTTGAGAAGACACTCACCTCTTCTTTTGATGTTTCTGAGTCGAGCTGTAGGGTGAGATACATAATGATATGAGGAGTGTTTAGGATATTTTGCTGGATACCTTCAACCTCTTCTCCCCATAGTAGTTTGACTAAATCACTCGTGTTTGACTGCGCCTTTTTCTGTCTTGGTTGGCTTGTTCCCTTTTCCACAGCATATGCATTTTCAAATGTCAGTTTTACCTTTGAAAATTAAAACAATGTGTTAATTTTTCAACAAGGAAAATCACCGCAATTTTCACAAAGAAGGATGTGTGCATGTGCATACACGCAGGCATGCACAGTAGGTGTAAGTCATCCTAGAGAGAGGGTTCATGATGGTGGGGGCTGTGTATTCTTTTTATATTTGTTTCTCTAGCTCTTAGCAGAGTGTCTGACATATATCATTACAAATATTTATTGAGTAAGCATGTATAATGCACTGCACTAAAATTCACTTATTTAAACTTAATCATTGCATCCTAAATTACTGACTACAAAAACAAGAAATGCCATTAAAAAAAAGAAATTAGTAGGATCTGAGAGTATTAATAAATTAAGCAACACCACATTATAAATGCTGATAGCACTAACTCATCTGAGGAAGATAAATGGAAGAGATTCAGCATTACCAGTGACCTTACATAACCAGAGTTAGCTCTCCTTCCAAATAAGGTCATATTTAAAATACTCTTCTCTAAGACATTCTTTCTGGTTCTTTAAAACTAAGGGCAAGGACAGTAAAAAACTACCAACATGCTGGGTCTTGGATCATGGCTCTAAAAGATTATCTGTGAGTTTTATCAAGATAGTTTTAATTTCATGGCTTGATGTCAAGACTGGTAAGAGTCTGGAATGTGGCCATTTTCCAGTTATTGAAAGGTAGCTTCTACTTCTCACTTACCTTTCCTTGAAAAAGGAGATATTCACTAGATGCCAGCTGGCCAAAGACAACTCACTCATTTAGAAGAAACACCAGTGTATACCTTGACTATAAGATGTTTTCACTAAATATAGTTAATTTTGTATAGTGAGGACATCATCATAAGCTATGTAAGTATAAAGTATTCCTAATGTTTAAAATCTTATAAATTTAAACATTAAAGCCCAATGAATCTTTTAAAATAAGATTACATTTTAAAAGTTAAAAAATAAATTTATGCTTGATCATTAATAAAGAAACATAGCCAATATTTAAAAGTAGACAAAATTGTTAGTAGGTAGTAAGTTACATTTTGGCAGAAAATATTTTCAAATTATCAAGACCCATAATAAATAATCCCTATTTTTAATAATTTAATATAAGAGGTATCATTTTCAAAGCCAACTTTAAATATATGATAAATACGATAAATACTAACACATTACAGTCACTCTTTTCAAAAATGAGCTTTACATATTCATATTAATATATTTTCATAAAAAATGTTAAGCATATTAAAAAAAAGATCACCCATGGCCCCACCTGCCCATCCAACTGCTGTTAGTATTTCACGTAAAATCAATCTGTCTTGATAAATAAAACCTTCAAAAAGAAAAAATTTAGATATTCCTTTTTTGTTGGCAAGGAGTAACTGTGGTTATATTCAATTTTGCTTATCTGTAGCTGACTGAGGCATGGGTGTCAGGGGCATAAGTTAGTTTTGTCTACCTACAGTGAATTAAGTTAAATGCACATCTTTTCTAAGTCTTAAATTTTATTTTATAAATCAGTAAAAGGAAAAGAGACATGGGGTCTCAATTGATGTGTATGTATACGTTAAGGTAAAGATGAAGTGGGTCAAGACTAGCAGTAATCTGTGTGGAGAACAGAGGGAAAAAGTTCTTCACGAAATTTTTCTGAGGCCTGATGATCATGTCCCTTTATAAAATACTTAATATAATTTCAAATGGAAAAGATAAATGTTTTCTGAATTTTTTATGTTTTCTGGAAACCTGATGTTGAAAAATGGGCCCTTAGTTATTAGAGCACTATAACAAAAAGGGCTGAGCATAAAATTAGTATACTTTGGGGAAAAAATACTAAGCAAACTAAATAAAAACATTAAAAATTAGACAACTTATGTGGGAACAATCAAAGATTATCATCTGATGAAAATTAATATAAGGTTAAGGTGAGACAGAGTTGAGAGACACTGTTTTAGAAATTATCATCTTAGAAAGGTGTGGAAAAGAATATTTGGTGTGAGGTTTTGACCCAAGCAAGCTACATATAGGCATTATGTGGCCCGAAAGACTATGTTCTGAGGGTGGTACCTATTCCAGTGGGGATGGCTCCATATATGTATACACAAATATAAATACAACTATAAATATAAACATAAGCATAAATATATAATCCTTGAATGGGGTCTGATAAATGGCTTGGTGGTCAGAGGGCCTTTTATCTGAGAATGAGGATTTAGGAGTGTCCAAAAGAAAACACATGGACGCCTTTGGTAGCGTTTCCTAGAAATGTGAGAAATCTTTAGAATTTGGGGAACTCCTCAGTAGGGACTTTGTGACAAAATAGATGGGAGCTTTGAAGATTGTCCCCTGGCACTGGGCTTTGGAGCAAAGCTAGGAGTAGAGGTGTATGAGTGGAGTAGAGAAGGAGAAATCTGATGCGGGGCGGAGGCGCATGAGATGAGTGACAGCCCAGGGAAGCAGGGGTCACAGGGACATCTTGGGTCTGTTGGAGAATCTGTAAGAACTGTGCATAACCAGTGGTGACAAGAAGGTGGGTCCTCACAGAAGGAAACGCATTTCAGAACAGAGAGGGCATCTTTTCCAGCTGAAGTCTTGTGGGTAGAGAGGTCAAAAGATAGGGTGTGACTCACCAAAAAAAAAACGACAAAAGGAAATGGGTGGTAGACTTAAAAATACACTAATTTTACTTTAGGTGGCAACGACAGCCAAAAATTAAGACTGGTTTGCTATCCTTGGTAAAAAACAACATACTTGAAAACTAACTTTTAATGTTATACTTGGCAAATACCATAACTTTTTTTCTGTGGTGCAAGGACCTTTTCCCCTCGCCATGACAAAACCCAAACAAAAATACACACCACAGAACCATCCATTAAAATTCTTTAAGGAGTTATTTTAGCCACCGTTCTTCTGATTTAAGTAAAGCTGGCTCCATAACACAAAGATAATTATAATTTAGAAAGACATTTTTAAAAGCTTACATGTTAAATAGCCATAAATGTGAGGAAATCTAGTTGCCTTGATAAAACGATAAAGGGTAAGACAGATAATCAAATTAAGAATTAAGTGCTTTCTTTTTTTTTTTAAAAGACAGGGTCTTACTCTTCACGTAGGCTGCAGCGCAATGGCCCGATCACAGTTCACCAAAGCCTCAAACTCCTGGGCTTAAGTGATCCTCCTGCCTCTGTCGGTAGGACTACAGGTATGCACTGTCACACCCAGCAAATTAAAAAAACACATTTTTTTTTTGTAGAGACGGGGTCTCACTATGTTGCCCAGACTGGTCTTGAACTCCTGGCCTCCTACTTTGGCCTCCCAAAATGCTGGGACTATAGGCATGAGCCACAGTGCCTAGCCAGAGTTAAGTGCTTTCTTAAAAGGGGGTTAATATATATAAATATTAAGGATGTTATGTGTTTTACAGGAAAAAAAACTTTTAATAATATCTAATGTAAGTTAGATATAAAATTAGCTTCTTATAAATAGTTTTCTAGTGTTACTCCATAGACTTTAACCTGTGACGAGGTTCATGATCCCTCATCTCCCATCTCTCTGTTACTTGTTCAATTTGGCCAGACTGTCCTCCTTCCCTCCCAGTTCAAGAGATGACATGCCTTTCCTCAGGTCCAAGGACACGTTCTCTATAACTCTTCACTTCCAAAATCTTGTTGTTTTTATTATTCCCTGTTTCTACTTCAATCTTCATCTCATCCTATGTAAGAAGCAGTAGCTCTTCAGCCTCTACCAAACAAATCCTCTCTTTTCCCTTTAGCTACCATCCTCTTCCTAGGCAAGCCCTGGGAAATCTGTTAGAATCTGAAGCAGGTACAGAAGCTGATCAGCCTCTCACCTCTGCCCAGAGTCTGCACTGTCTCTCTCACATCTGTGCTGATCTCTGCATGTCTCATCCTTTCCCTTTCGCTAACAACTGGCAAAATTCCTCAGTCAAAATTCTGAAGGCACTGAGTCTGATTGGCTCAGGATATTATCTGTTTTCCACTCTTGTTTCTTCTTCAGCAAACTCACTAAGTTACTCAAGACAAAACCCAGAAGGCTTCTTGGACTTCTCTCTCTCCTACAGGAAGTAGTATCCCCCTCAACTTCTCTGTATCTTAAATCTAATCTCCTCCTCCTCCTGCATTCCCACAGTCAGCCCCTTTGCTCAGGCCTTTATCACCTCTTGTCTGGACTATTGCAAATCTGACCACCTGGTTTCCAGAACTCAAGTCTTGCATGTCCCTCCACCCCAATCCATAGTGATAAATTCCTAAAATACAAATCTGATCAAGTCAATCTTCCACTTTAAAATATTGATATAGATGGTTATTCTGAGTTCTGAGAATAGAGAACATTTAGAAATTTTCAAAAAAAAATAGTCTGTTCATAATTTTTCCACAGTATATATGGGTATCACTTTTGTGTAACAAGCAATTAATAAATGTTAAAACATTCTACTAAAGTATCTCTTTTAAGAAGTCTTTGCCCCTTCCTTTAGGCCTAAGGAGTACCTGAGAGGTAAGAGTCCAAGCACATTGATCTCCCAGAAAAGGAGTTGGGTTTCTCCAAAGCTCCAGGAAAACCAGCCACGGCCCAGTGCTTAATGAAATCAATCCTGGTCAACTGCAAATTTTGGACCCCAGCTCTCTGATCAAGCCAGGGGAGGGGATGATGTACTACATGCATGATTATATATTCATTGAATAAATGAGTGTACAGGACTACAGCAACGGATCAAGGTCACAAGTCAGTAATTAGAAGGGTACACGCACCTTTGTTCTTGTCATTTTAAATTTCTAAAACTTCTTTGTTTGAATCAACAACTGTTTATTTTAAAATTTTCGAACCTACAGAAAAGTTGCAAGCAGAGTACAATGATTACCCATATATCGCTCACCCAACTGCACCACTGATAACATTTTATCACATTTGCTTCATTTCACCTCTTCTCTCCTGTCTTCCTTCCCTCTCCTATCATCCTCCTTTCTTTCTATGTATTTTAAAAATGTTTTGGCAGAACCATTTATAAATTATTTGCAGATATTTTAATACTTCATCCCTAAGAACTTGCATGTATCTCCTAAGGATAAGGGCTGCAGTCCCCAACCCCTGGGCCTCAGTTGGTACCAGTCCATGGTCTGTTAGGAACTGGCCAGGCATGACCACCTGAGCTCTGCCTTCCACTCCTAGCCCCCATTTGTGGAAAAATTGTCTTCTGTGAGACTTAGGAACCCGGCTGCATAGCAGGAGGTGAGTGGTGGGCAGCAAGCGAAGCTTCACCTGTATTTACAGCCACTGGCCATCACTGACATCACCACCTAAGCTCCACCTCCACTCCGTCCCCGCCCACCACCCTGTCTATAGAAAAATTGTCTTCCATGAAACGGGCCCTGGTGCCAAAAAGGTTGGGGACTGCTAGATAAGGGCATCCTCCTACACAACCACAATGTTATTATCACACTTAGGAATTTTAACATTCCTATAACTATTCCTAATACGATACTATTATCTAATAAAGTCCAAATCCAAATTTCTCCAATTGGTCCAATACCAATATTGGTCCAATATTATTCCACTGCAATCCACCAACAATCAGGGATTATCTATTGCATTTAGTTGTATGTCACTTAATCTGCCTTAATCTACAATAACTCCATAGCCCTTTTTTGTCTTTCATGATACTAACATTTTTGATAAATGGACAACCATTTTAGAAAATATTAAAATCTGGTTTTGAAAGACATAGTTTGGGCTTTTTGTACCTCATTAAGTATACAGGATTTGCCTCTCGATATCATTTTGGTATTCTGAATCTATTTATAACAGAAATTACTTAAAATGCAAATACAGAATTATGGAGTTGGAACTGGGCTCCGAGATGACCATCTCAAATCCCTTCTGATTACAAATGAGGAAACTGAAACTCAGCAGAATTTGGAAGGCAGCCTGCAGTGAAGCTTTAAATGGAGATCTGACCTCCTTCTCCTCAGTGTCCTTTCTACCACATTATACTATTTCCTAAGCCATCTTCTGTTCAATGACAAGAGGCTTTCAGATCACCTTTATACTGAGTATATTTTTCAAATGTTACTGTTAGATATTTCTAAATTTAAATGTTAAAAGGTCTCCTATGCCATTCTTTGTAAATCAGCATTCTTCTCCTCTTACTGCTGGAATAACTGTTTCAAATGCTACATATACAAACCAAGCAAAACAACTGTTTCTGGGACAGGTCTATCTCATCAGTCCTGGCCCATAAAGAATAAGGGGATACAGACACCAAGATCCATACAGGTTGTATGTGAAATGGAAGAATCATGCTCTGGAGTCAGTTTGAGTTCCAGTTATTTGAGTTATTAATTCTGAAACCTTGGGAAAATCATTAAATCTCTCCAAATTTTTTGTCTTCATTTTTAAAACAGGATTACTAATCTTTGCAATCTTACAGGTTTTTATGAAAAATATGTGAAGTTATTAAAGGAATGATATAGGCAAAGCACCTGACATACTGCCCACAACACAGGAATACTAGTTCCCTTCCCAGTCCTACTCCTGCCTCCTTGAACTCCTAGATACACGGTCTTGGGGAAATGGCTGGTAGTGAAAAGCTTATAGTTTACTCCCTCTTTAAACACTAACAAACTAAGAAGAATGTGTTTTACTATTAAATATGGTTTCTAGGTAAAGGAATATTAACTTTTGTGTAGCTACTAAAGATACATTGCCTTAAATGTATATTGCTTGCTTTTAGGAAAGACAAAGCTATAATACCAATTCTGCTAGTAAAACAAACAAATAAACAAATGCATGCATGCATGTTTATACTGGGGGAGGGTGGGAGGAACTAGGATGAAATATACCAAAATGTTAATAGCAGATATCTTCAGGTGATAGGAGTCTAAGAGATTTTGTCCTGTACATTTTGCAGTTTCCAAAATTTCTACAATGAACGTGTGTAACTTTCTCTTTTCTTTTCTTTTCTTTTCTTTTCTTTTCTTTTCTTTCTTTTCTTTTCTTTTCTTTTTTCTCTTTTCTTTTCTTTTCTTCTTGTCTTGTCTTGTCTTTTCTTTTCTTTTCTCTCTTTCTCTCTTTCTTTCTTTCTTTTTAGATAGAGTCTTGTTCTGTCGCCCTGGGTAGAGTGCAGTGGCGTCATTGTACCTCACTGCAACCTCAAACTCCTGGGCTCAAGCAATGCTCTTGCCTCAGCCTCCCGAGTAGCTGGGACCACAGGCACTTGCCACTGTGCTCAGCTAATTTTTCTATTTTTAGTAGAGATGGGGTCTCGCTCTTGTTCAGGTTGGTCTCGAACCCCTGACTTCAAGTGATCCTCCCGCCTTGGCCTCAAGCGTGAGCCACTGTGCGTGGCCTATTACTTTCATAATAAGAAAAACAGTTACACTTATTTTCTAAAATAATAAAAAGAATTTAATAATATACACTTATAAAGGGATTATATTCTAAAGTGCATATTGTAAAAATTCCCTTGAAATTACATTAGGAAGGCAATGCCATGTTGGAGTACAACATACTCTCTCAGTATGATAAATCTAACTCACACAGTTGTTCTTCCATCTTCAAAACAAGCTTCTATTTCTTCATTCTGGCACCAGATGTAAGTATTGGCACTTAAGAGTCATGCTGTATTAAAAAAATATGTATCTTTAAACTCAGAACCACACTTAATGCCGCAAGATGCTTATGCTGCAGAGGCAAACTGGGCAAACAGCAGATATATGACTCCTATTGCATGTTTGGTGAGGATGTGTTAACTGTGGGTGGAACTGGTCCAAAATATTTAAATCATTTCCTTCTCTCCTTTCTTCTGCCAAGCGTGCATGGCTGAATTTGCAAATGTTAATTAAATATAAGTATAATGTGACTCCACTGTATACATAACTTTTCTTTTTTTTAGAGACAGAAGAGACATGGTTGAACTCTGGCAATATTGGCAGTAACACCTGCAATTGACACAGGCCAGAAAAGGGGAGCCCTCACTCAGGGCTGATATGCAGCCACTGTATTTGGGGGAAGCTGGTTCAATTGTTAAAATACTGCAATTCTTTATTATTATTGACAAGTAGCTGCTATCTTAGCCCCTGAGGTACCCTAGTACCCACCCTACGACCTCCTCTCACCTAGTGACTAAAAGTGACAGTAACATTCCCTACTCTAACATTATGGCTGGCTGGTGCCCACCTGATTAATATTTTGAATACCACTCCATCTACATCTCTCTATCTATACCTAGGCATTGCTGTTCTTGCCTACCATAGTTATTCCTGCACTTTCATTTTACATTTCCAAAGATAGCTAAAGTTACAGAGCATACGTGCAAGTGCATACATGTGGGTGTTTTAGAGAAAAAAGTGGATATTAAGGAAATCAGGGCCGGGTGCGGTGGCTCAAGCCTGTAATCCTAGCACTCTGGGGAGGCTGAGGCGGGAGGATCGCTCAAGGTCAGAAGTTCGAAACCAACCTGAGCAAGAGTGAGACCCCGTCTCTACTAAAAATAGAAAGAAATTAATAGGCCAACTAAAAATATATAGAAAAAATTAGCCAGGCATGGTGGCGCATGCCTGTGGTCCCAGCTACTCATGAGGCTGAGGCAGGAGTATCACTTGAGCCCAGGAGTTTGGGGTTGCTGTGAGCTAGGCTGATGCCACGGCACTCTAGCCCGGGCAACAGAGTGAGACTCTGTCTCAAAAAAAAAAAAAAAAGAAAATCTTATTTCCTAGAAAACAAGAAATTTCATCATTGGTCTTATTTCTGAATCTCAAATCAGATGCAGGAAAGATTCTGATTTATTAGGGATTCGGTTCTTCATCCTGACCAATATAAAAATTACTTCATCTTCTCACTGCCTACTGGATCCTCGAATCCATCTAAAGCATATAATATCCCCTACCCCCCCCAAAGAAAAGGCTAATTCCTGATGCTAACGAGAACAGAGTATTCATAAATAGTAAGTACAGCACTTTCAAAAGACATCTAATAACCTAAAAATGTCACCTATGATATAAAATGTCAATGTTTATGATATCAAAATGACTGCTTATAAAAGAAATTTATTTTTATCTAGAAGGATAAAAAATAATTCACTAAGTAGCTAAACAAAAGCTTAGGAGGAAGGCTTAAACAGGTAACAAAAAAAAATCAAGAAAATAATATAGTTTTTAAATAAACAAAACTACATTAAAAAAACTTTATAGCAATAGTGATTTTAATAAGTGAGAGAACAGAAAATTCCATGACTGTTTACAATGACTCTTCTAGGAACTAGATTGTCATCAACACATATGGCAGTTTTAATGGCAAGTTGGTAATTATATATGTTTATACGAGATATATTTATTTTATGTAACATCATAAAATATAGAAAAAGAATGTTTATACCTGCATAGGTCCAGGAATGCAAGACAGAACTCTCTCTATGTTTTCAGAGGTCACATCAACATCATTCACAGCAACAAGGACATCACCTAAATACAGAATAACAATAAAAGATAGTCGTGTGAATATCTAAAAACTTAAGAGTTCTAGGTTTGGAACATTAAAAATTATTTATTCTTTCTCAAAGTACAAATTAAAAATGTGGTAGAGACATTCAGGGACCTGTCCAAGGCTATACATTGGTGGCAGAGCTAATCTGCCAACTTTACTCTCTGTAATAATCTATAATAGTACCCAACATTGCACTGTAACTAAATACAAACTATGTATATTTAAAGAGACAAATATTCTCATTCTTGATACAACTGAGAGCATTATGTAAACCCAAAGGTCAAATGGAAATTTTGTAGCATAGATCAAGATTTGCACTTAACAAAATCGATCTAACCACCTAGACTCACAGTAAAAATATTCAGCTGAAATTTTAATTAAATCCATCTGGTATAGCAAAACTCAATACGCTGTGGTATTCACTGCTATAATTGATCTGTGTTTACACATAGTTCTTTGCTTCAAAGGCCACAACCATATCAAAATACATGGCATGTTTCAGTAAAAACTGCTTTTCCATGGCTGTTAAAAAAAATATGTGTGTTTATCAAATTTGGTGATAAAATAGAGATTGGTGTTAGAATGGAAATTTACTTTTAGAACATAATTAAAGGTAATGTCAAAATACCAACGAGCTATATTAATAGAAATATAAACATACCATAGTTATTCTTTTCAGCATCCCTAAATTTATCATTAGGAAATCAATCAAATAATTCATATTCATTCAGCAAGTATTTATTGAGCACCTACTGGGCACCAAGCACTGTTCTAAACACTGCAGATAGAGAATTGAACAAAACAGACAAGATCTCTGCCCTCACGGAGCTCACCATTGTTTGGGGGAAATGGATAATAAACATATTATACAGGCTGAGCATCCCAAATTCAAAAATCCCAAATCTGAAATGCCCCAACATCCAAAACTTTTTGAGTGCCGACCTGATGCTCAAAGGAAATGTTCATTAGAGCATTTTGGATTTTGGATTTTTGGTTTGGGGATGCTCAACTGGTAAGTATTATATAATACATATTCCAAAATCCAAAATAGTAAAATAAAATCCGAAACACTTCTGGTCTCAAGCATTTTGGATAAGAGATATCAACTTTTACATATAGAACAGTGTAATTCTCCATGAGTCACTCATGTTTCTGTACATCTTGCAAGCTGAGGCACTTAGAGTCTTGTTCTGGACTATTTTTTCAAGGATATTTGTATAGCGAACAGCCTTTGGACAACAGAGATAGTGTTTCCCTCCTGAGCAAAGGTCAAGTTTGTTTACTGTATGGTATAATAAAGTCAGTATATTGCTCAACAGCTTACTATTAGTAATTGTTCTTTATAAAAGTTTGGTGTTCCCTAAGCTCAGAGTTCCTCTTTTAATGCAATCCCCTATTAAGCATCACCTGGCCCTCTTTAGGGTTGGGAACAGATGGAAATGTTGATACTGTATGTACTGCTATTCCTTCCTTCCCTCCTTCTTTCCTTGATACTCTATCTTATGGGAAACTGGTGACATGCAGAGTGAGCAAGAGGAGTTTCTTATGCCATCCTAAGTGAAGTGACTCAGAGATGGCTGGTTTGCTGGAAAGCACAGCACTGCAGTGGGCAGCCTGCACTCCAGGAAAACTCTTTCTCAACAAGTACATGGGAGTCATTAGTATACTCTGTCCTGTGTGAAAGGCTGAAAGAAAATCAACTGTATGAATTGGTTTGCATTGTGAAATAAGAAATGGTCTGGGAATTACTGATGGGTAGAAATAAGAGAAAAATTTTATTAAGAGATACATTTAAGAATCAAATATAAAGAAATGAGATCAGTTTATTGCAAAATTTAAATAAATTCCTTAATGTAAAGTTATTTGAGAAAATTCATCAATTTCTCAGTATGTACTTGATATCAAACAACAAATGTGTACTGACAGGCTACTACATAAGGCACAAAGGAATATGAAAATACATACGCAAAAGTTTGTTTACTGCTGTCTTTTTACTAAATACAAAATGAATATATAACTTAAGGAATTATTTTTTAAACAAAATTACACATATGTATAGGAAAAATAAAGGAGATATATATGTCAAAATGTTGCCTTTGGGTATATGGGCTTTTTATTTTTTGCCTAATTGCATTTTCTAAACTGTCCACAATAAATATATATTATTATTACAAAGAGAAAAAAATAAAACTCATATTTTACTAAAAAAATCCCCACTATGGTAGACAGAATAACATCTTTCCAAAGACGACCATGCTGAAATCCCTGAAATATTTGAATGTTACCTCATACAGCAAAAGGGACTTTGCAGATATAATTGAATTAAGAGATTGGGAGATTATCCTGGATTATATGAATACTCCTAATGTAATCATAAGGGTCTTCATAAGAGAGAGGCCGAAGGGTCAAAGAGAGAGAGAGACTTGAAGATGCTACACCATCTGTTTTTGAAGATGAAGGACCACAAACCAAAGAATGCAGGCGGACTCTGATAGATGGGCAAGGAGGCTGAAGCCTCCAAAAGGAATGCATCCTTGTGAACACCTCGATTTTAGTGCAGGAAGACCCACTTTGAATTCTGACTTGCATTATTGCAAGATGATAAATTTGTACTGTTTTAAACAAGGAAGTGTGTTGTCTAATTTGTCATAGCAGCAATAGTAAATGAACACACTTGCCTAACAACACAATGCAATCTTTGCTAAGCACTAAATATGGGACCATGAATAGTAAAGAACAGAGATGGATACATAAGGTACATTTGGAGGTCAGTGGGGAAAGAAAGAAATCAGTCTTGTTGGAAGAGGGGACTTATGCACAGAAAGACTAGGAAATATGTATGGGACAGTAGGATGAGATCAGATTGTAAATTTAAATTGGTCATTTAAATTAAGCCAAATTTAACTTTAGGGGAAAGAGAATCTAGTTTTTGAAACACAGTTACACTATTGTCACTTTACATATTCAAAAGTCAATGTTTACTGCCAATGTAGTTATTGACAATGAATTTTATTATGATTATTTTTTGACCTTCAATCTCTCATCTATAACATGTGGTCACTAAACAAGAAAGAACTAAGGTCCCCCCCAGGGTACCATTCCTGAAGTCCTTGAATAATGAATGGCAGCTCACATATTGTAACTATCATTCAGAACATTTGATTAAGAATATCACATTCCCTGATGAAAGTGGATAAGAAACTAGTATAAGATTTTAATTTCTTATTAAATTTGAAAATCATACTAAAATTGATGACTCACACTACAGTTATGATTGTATCTACAAATAATTTTTAGTCTTTACCTATGTTCACACAAATGAGGTATTTATTGTTTTAAACCTTGTAAGTAGTAAGAATTTTTACACTGGTACACAGTTTTTAGAATTATAATTTTAATAGAATATCATAAATTTATTAACTTTTAATTTAAATAACCATACCCTTGTTTGACATTTTTACGCTTTTAATTTTAAAAATATAATTTAAAATGCTTCAATAAACATTTTTATGCACATAGCTTTTTCCTTCTTTTAATCTGGGTCAGCAAACTTTTTCTATTAAGAGCTAGATAGTAAATATTTTAGGCTCTGTGGGCCATATGGTCTTTGTTGAAACTACTCAACTCTGTTGTTGTAGCTTGAAAGCAGCCATAGACAAAAAAATAAACGAATGTGGCTGTGTTCCCATAAAATTTTATTTATGGATATTTATTTACTGATAGTACTTTTCATATGTCATAAGTATTATATAAAAAAATTTAACCAGACTGTACAAAAATAGGTAGTGGGCCTGATTTTACCTGCTAGCTATGATTTGCTAATCTGTTTTAGATTATATTTTAGGATAAATATCTCAAAATGGATTCATTAGGTTAAATGTACATTGTTGTAGATTAATACTTATTTCTAAATTACATTTTGAAAGGATTTAATAATTTCTTTTCCTTCTTTGCTTCAAAGAGAAATCTTTTGGCACTTTCCCCCACCTACTAGAGTGCGCAACATGGCAAGTGAAAGAGCCCTGGAATGGACATCAGAACACATGGGTCCCAGCTTTATCACTAACTGGCCTTCTGCTCTTGGGTAAGTCATGTAATCCCTTTGGTGCTCATCTGTAGAAGGAAGTAACTGCACCAGAAGATCTCTAGAAAGATTTAAAACACTAAAATTCTGTATTTCCAACAAACTCACTGTTTCATTTTCTTTCTTTTACTATCGGCATATAAAAATGTAGGAGGAAAAGGATGTGAAAGAGGAGACACAGACAAACACAGTACAGTTACTTTCCATAAGAAAATCAAAATGTTACAAGTATTACAGACAGCAAAAACAAAAATATATGCCAAATAACAAAATGAAAAATATTAGAGAATAAAATCATATATCAGGTGTTCATTAAAACCAAATCTATATTTTCAAAAAAAGCACTGCAAATATTTTAACTGTAAACATCCAAAATGTCCATCAACAGTGAAATGGAAAACAGTGTAAGGTATATCAAAATCAAATATAATATACAGATGAGTCTCTAAGCAAAAGGTTTTATCTGGGAATATATATAAAAACAGAATTGCAATTTGTGGCATATGCATAGACTGGGGTGGTCTTAGGTATGTCTAAAGAGCAAACGAAATGCTGGCTTTATTGGGAAAAAGAAATGTTACTGAATATGTTTTGAAATAAAGTTCATTGGCGCTAGTGAAGTCTTTTGGGAGCTGGCAAACTCTGATTCGTGAGTGATGGACTATAGGTAAAGCTAGTCTTAGAGCCCTAGCAGGTCATTTAGGCAATTATTAGGTGAAAGTGTTTTTAAGATTACAGTGGGTCGCTTCAGCCGCTGGGCTTGTTAGAGAGTCCCTGGAGTAGGCCCTTTGTGCCTGAGTGTGTCCCACACTCTGTCCCTCGACTCCATGTCAGTTGGGTATAAGAGGAATAACTCCAATTCATATAATCAATTTTCACAATTCACATGATGGAATACTACATAGGAACAATATAGATATTTCTCATAGGACATAATTATAAGCTAAAGAAAACAACACAGGAGAACACACACTATTTAGTTTCATTTCCACGAAGTTCAAGAACTGGTATAATCAACTCTGTTGTTAGAAGTCTTCTGACTTCTACGAGATTACCTTTGAAGGGGGTAGTATGATTGTAAGGTGGTACTATGGAGCCTTCTAGGTACTGAAAATGTTCTGGATCTTGATCTGGGTGGTAGTTACACAGGTATATACACATGTCAAAATCATTGACTGTACACTTAAGATTTGTGTACCTTATGAATGGATGTTATACATCAATTAAAAGGACCTTTAAAAAGTAAATAAAAACTCTCAAAAATTTAAAAAACAAAAAGGTTCAAAAAATTTAGAACTTAACACACCAAGTGTGCCATACAAATCTATTCAGTGACCACAGGTGAGAACATTAGAAGTTACATAAAAAGAGCTTGAAATTAAAATTTTATTTTATTCTTCATCAGAAACCATCTGCAGGGGAATGGGTATCTAGAACATTACTGTGTGATTTCTCTAACCCTATCCCTTCCAATCCTTAAAAAACACCCAGTTGAAATGACCAAAAATGAGTAATCTTGAAGAAAATAAATAAATAAATAAATGACCAAGGGGATAAACAGCTTCCATGATGTAGGTAAAACAAAGAATTCTGTTTGGTCTGGGGTGGGGATTGGGGCTGGCTACAGGTAGCCCAGGAGCTCTCAGCTAACTGTCAAACTTTAAGAAAAACTCAGAAATAGAAATATAAAAAAATAAAGATGGAAGTCTTTGGCAGCAGAAACATCAAAAATGGCACCAGACATGGCAGCAAAACCCCCAAGATCTCAGCAAAGAAGAATTAGAATAGAATTCTGCTGTCTTGAAAGGCAAGAAGTACTGGCCAGGCGCTTTAGACAGAGTTGCAGAGGTTCATTCTTTAGCTAGACAACGGCAGAAGCAGCCCTTAGGAAATGCATTATCTCCTCCTGCACATGGAGTTACCTCACAGCTCAATCATAGTGTGAAATGTAATGATAATAGAAATAAGTGAGAAATCCCCATCATAGAAGTATCTGTGGGATTGGCTGAAACCATGATGACATTAAAAGTCCATTCTTTATTTCTAAAATGTATAATTTTAAAAATAAGAAACATAATCACAAAATTAAAAATTTGAAGAAAAGAGAAAATACCCATAATGAATGCCCCCACACTAACCCAACACTATCAGCAGTTGGCTGTATTTCTATTTACTTCTTACTGTTTTCCTTGCACATATTCTTTTTACATAGTTCATTCATTCATTCAATAAATTTTTTGAGGGCTCATCATTAGCTAAACATTTTGCTATGCACCAGGGATGAAATAACCATTGTATTCTGACAAATCTTCTTTTACTTATTAGTAAATCTTAAACATTTTTCCACTATAAATTTGAATCATGAGGCTCATTTTTCTAACTTTTTATTGCTATTTTATACACATGTAGAAAAGTACACAAAAAAATAGCATCCTGGAAGTCGGCCTGCACCTCTTTCCAATTCCTACCTCTTATATTCCCCAAAAGTAAAAATTATTCTGACTTCTAACATTTTAGATTAGCTTTACCAGTCTTTGCCTGGCTTTTGCTTAACATTGTTTCAGAAAAACATCCATGTTGTTTTTGTAGACATAGTTTACTTTTATGACTATCTAGCAGTCTATTGTGTGAATATTTCATAAATTATTTATCCATTTCACCTGTGGGACTGACTTTACTTGAATTGTTTCCAATTTTAGCTATTATAAATAATACCACTAAGGACACTTATATAAATGCCTTCTGCACTTATATTCACTTCTAGAAGAACTGCTAAATCATAGGAAATGCCTACATTCAGCTTTAGATACCGCTAGAACAGTTTTCCAAAATGAGTTATCAATTGCAGTATATGAGAGTTTCTGTTGCTCCATGTTCCACGTCCTCTCTAGCATCTGTCAGTCATTTTAATTTTAGCAGCTCTAGGGACTGTGTGGCAGTATCTCATTGTAGTTTATTAATAATTTGTATTTGATGAATAATGAGGTTGCAAATCTTTTCATGTGTTTATTGGCTATTTGGACATCCTCTTTTGTGAAGTACCCGTTTGGGTTTCTTGTGCATTATTTAACTGGATTGTCTATATTTTTATTATAGATTTGCAGGTCTTTTTATAAAAGCCCCTTGTCAGTTAGAGGAGGTTTTCTTTTTGACACTTAACAATAGTGTCTTTTTGATGAACCCAAGTTCTTAATTTTAACATACACTGATTTATCAATCTTTTACAGCTGAATGACACAGGTGTTAGGGGCACCAACTCCCCAGGTAGTTGAAAATCTGTGTACAATTTTGACTCTCTCAATTCTACTGTTGACCAAAAACTTTACCAATAACATAGTCAATTAACATTGACTATGTTAATTGTCAATGTCATGTCATAATATTTTTGTATTATATACGGTGTTCTTACAATAAAATAAGCTAAAGAAAATAAAATATTATTAACTAAATCATAAGGAAGAGAAAATATATTTACTATTCACTAAGTGGAAGTGGATCATCCTAAAGGTCTTCATTCTCATTGTCTTCACGCTGTGTAGGCTGAGGAAGAAGAGGACTCCTGTTGCTCAAGAGTCAACTGTAGTTTGTGATTAGGGATGTTTAATAAATCTTTCCCAGGTCATGAAGATATTCTCCCATATTACCTTTAAGCAATTTTATTCTTTTACTCTTCACATTTAGGTATACAATCTACTCAAAATTGATTTTTATGTTTGGTGTAAAATAAAGGTCAAATTTCTCTTTTTTTCCCCCATATGTATACTTTTTGAGAAACTCCACAATTTATATACATTGTTCCCTTACCTATAAGCTTTCTGTTGGAAGATGGAACACACATATATAGACACATATATGTGTTTGCTTAGAGAAAAATACGGATATGGAGCTTGGTACATGGTAGCATTAAATTTATGTTTGTTGAATGAAGGAATCACATTTATTTGGAGGTGCTGATCCCATACTCTAACCTTTAGAGGAAACTATAGGCCTCTGTTTGCCTTTTGTGCATGGTCAGTGAGGAGGAACACCAACAACGGCCAAAGAAACTTAGAATCCTTAAGGGATAAACAGTAGTGCTACCATGGTAAGAGCTCTCTTTTTCCCCATGGTTCATTCTCTTTCCTCCCATATAGATGATACAAAAAGACCAGGCCTAGAGGTAACCCTCACTTCTAGGAGATTCAGCAAACTGGCGTGAGGATCAGGGGAAAGCAAACATGGAATAGGAGGCTCATTGCCCATCACCTGCATTAGTTTGCAGGAGAAAACGGTAAAATGAATTTTAAAAAATTGTCGGTAACTCCGTCCAAATAGTGTAACTGGCTCCCTAAGCAAGAAAATGTTCTCTCAATAATGTTTTTAGTTCCTTTATTTCAAATGAGTTTTAAGTGTTCACATTGTGGCTAGGGCTGGCTGCTCTAAGTGACCTTGATGATGACTTTTATCTCAGCCCTGGTGGCTTAGCAGCTGCAGTCTCAAAACAGGCAGAAAATATAGCACGCTCGCTAAGATTTGCTGACCAGAGCTTTGTAACTCTCTGTTACAATGATGCATTCTCTTTTGAGTTTCTTTCTCAGAAAAAGGCAGAACCTCTCTGCAGCCTTTGTAGATAACTACAAAGCCTCACACCACCTGTTTGTCCCAAAAAGACAAGATAAGCAATACTCCACCACAGATTGTGCCCAAAGACCCACTAAGCCTGCATGCAAGGCTGAAAGAATGACCAATATTAAACCCTGGTTTACTGTAATACTAAAATCCCCACCATGAGAGGAACTTATTTGCCATTTTTTGATCATGGTACAAATGTATTAACATGATTTCTCACTGCGCTTGTGTGCCCTCCACGCCAAACATGTAATGATGCTCATTCCCCTCATGAATTATTCATTTTGCCTCCCAAAAAACCCCTAACCCTGTTGGTTGGGAAGGTGGATTTGAGGCAGTCCATACCTCCCCCTCCCAGTAGACATGCCCACTGTAATAAATCCTTTCTTCCTTGACAATCCTCATTGTCTCAGTAATTGGCTTTCTGTGCTGCCAGTAACACTGAACCCTTCCTTGTGGGTTTGTTAACAACTGGCATTTGGAGCAGAGGATTCAGCTAAGTAGAAGAAGACTGCATTAGCTGGAGTTTCTCATCATGTGGGATCCTAAAATTATGGTCATTACCAAATAACCACACAGGATTTCGTAATTAGAAATCCTGGCTCCTTTTACAGAACTAAAAAACCAAACCTTAGCGATATTTCAGTTCAGTCCTATCATTTTACACGAAAGAAAGCTGAGGATCTAACAGAAGGTAAGTATGCATTAGCTCCTGTTCCACTTATCTATTGCTGCATAACAAATCATCCAAAAAGTTCAGTGGCTTAAAACAACATCAATCATTTATTATCTCTCCCAATTCTGGGGTTAACTGGGCTCTGCTGAGGTTCTCACTTGGGGTTGCTCATGCAGTTACAGCCAGATGGGAATTGGGGCTGGATTCATCTCAAAGGCTTCTTCTTCACTCATGTTTGGTGGCTGGAGCCTCTGCTGAGGCCATCAGCCAGATCACTACTCATGGCCTCTCCAGGTGGCCAGGCCTTCCTCACAGAATGGTGACTGGGTTCCAACAGCATCATCCCCCAAAAGAACCAGGAAGAAGCTGTATCACCGTTTATGATCCAACCTCTTATGTCACACAACACCATTTAAACTGTAGTCACTATCCCACCCAGATTCAATGACACAGATCATAAGTCTCCATGGGAGGAGTATCAACACTACATTGTAAGAAGAGAATGTGATCTTGTCAAGACCATTTTGGAACACACACTTTGCCACAGGTGCCATTCCTACATGATTCCATAGGATCCTCCTTGTCAACCCCTATCATGACACTTATCACACGGTAAGAAACTGCCTACGTGTGACTCATCTCTTCCAGTATAGTATGAGCTCCTTTTGAGGAATAATTGGATCATTAGAGTAATCTTTGTATTCTTGGCACTTAGCAGATGCTCAAAAAAAAAAAAAAATCTGTTGAATCAATGAACAAATAAATGAAATTTAGTAAAAATGTTTCTAAAGTATCTATAAAAGTTACTCTACCTAAATTACTTAAGCTGGGTCAATTTAACAGACTGTCAGCTTTTATAATGTTATAACTTTTAAGTTTCACTAATAATATATCCTCACGTTTGATTAATTTATCTTAAGAAGGTTGCTACCAACTCAAACACTGTATCTAACAGCTTATAATTTATTAACAACACAAAATGCTCATCTTAATATATATTCAGAATAATTTGTGGATTTTTTTCCCTAAAAATTGGTGGGATATTTTATGACAAGCACCCTTAAAAGGAAATTGATGTAAAACACTACTGTTGCTAAATATGTCAAATGAAACAGTTTAAAACCACTCTAAGAATTTAGTGTACTCAAGTACAAACATACAATTCAGAAGTATTTTTATTTATAAATGATATACTTTTGTATGTTATTGAATATAGCTATTACAACCTAAATTATCATTGTATAATCAACTTATTTTCTTTTTCTTGTCAGCAAATATAACCAAGATGAAGCAAAATTACATAATTCAAAACCTGAGAATTAGTGAAGCTATTCCCTGGCCTGAATAAGGCAGACACGTATTCAATGCACTGAAGTGGTTCTTTTACGGACACCATGCCTTGCAGTACACCGTTTGTACCATTTCACTACTATATCAAATATCATTAATCAGTCCTCAATCTGTGGAGACTCTATATATAATTCTGTTTTTTATCACATCCCTCACAAAGCATCATCATTAATCATGTATCTCTGTAAACAAGGACCAACTTCACCAGCAACACTCACCAATTAGTATCTGACCACTCTTCATTGCAGACCCTCCTGGCAGTAGGCCGTGGACCACAAGCCTCTCTCCATCACCCTGCTTTCCTGTTCTTTTCCACCTCCACTTGGTCTGATGAATAATTCCAACCAGTACTTCCAGAAGCTTGAGTTGCTCTTTGGCTTTGATGACAGTTAGCTTTTTGGGGTTTACATAAACATTCACATCTTTATATCGCTGTTGGACAATGACTCCTGTCTTCTGATTGGACTGATGCTTTAGAATGGATACTGGCCCACTGTCGTTGCTATTTTTTTTATTGTAGCGCTTGGGTAAAAGTCTTTTACTTTTTAAAATTTTGGTAAACCGCTTGAGTTTGGGTTCACATTTTTTTCTTTCTTTGTAATCGTCCTCTTCAATGATAATCTCATTTTCACTGAACCTGACATGGTTCACAGTTGGTGTCTCAGGAAGGAGGCTTTCCTCTTCATCTTCACTCAGTTCCAAATAAAACAGTTCTCCATTTTTCTGCACACTGTCCAGCCATTCAGGCTCAAGGTCACTACGAAAGAGAGAAAACATAATCTGAATAGCAGCTCAACATAAGAAAAATGTTTGTCTTCCCAGCAGCAGGGTAAGGGAAAGCTGAGGGGAAGGGAGGTGGAATTGGAGTGAAAGGTCTTTATTTCAATTCTCCTTACTATTTCTAATTTACTATGAGCATCAACATTATTTCCTGTAGGATGGTTTTTGTTGAGCCTTGAAGAATGGGAGTTGGGGAATAGGGAATCAAAAAGGTACAGTGATACAAAGGAAAACCAGTAAAAAAAGAGACGGTCTTCTTCTGGAATCTATGAGTTTTTTTTAAAAAAATTAATCCAGCCACTGTGTGCCTATTGTTCACTTTAGACAATTTTATATTGGACAATAATTTACATTAGCAGTTGATTATGCAATTATATCCATAGAAGCAAGCCATTTGGAAATTGTACATGCAAACATACTGTTTGCATAGAAATTATTCAGCATGGCTGTCAGGTTAAAATGAAAGTTAATGCCTACCACTATTAATAGACTTTGTTTATATAATAAATTTTCAAAAAAGAAACATTCACCTCACCATGAACTAAAATCTTTGCTGAAAACAACCTATTTAAGATTGCAGCTAATATAGTAATGATCACTTCTATAGTCTATATAATTTCTGTAAAACTCCCTTTTATGAATAATTATAGTAGGAAATGTAAATCACATATTACATAATTCATCATGTGATTCTAAAAAAAAAGTTTTAACTGGAAGTAGGCCATTGAAAAAACCAAAATTACTGCTATTAAAATGATTGAAACAGCATTAAAAAACAAAAATACTCATGGTAACAAAACTAATCACAAACTCTACCAATGTTATGAACAGTTTACCTTTCAAACTGCTATTCTTTAAACTGAAACTGGTTACAGTGGAAAAATTAACATGTGGGGAATCTTTTCAGAAACATGAGCTGTAATGTCCTGGCCCAAAAGGGTATAATTTTTATTCTAATCATTCAATCACGGTTAGAGAAATTGCTGTTTTCTACAGTATTTATTAGCAACTCCAGTTCTTTTGACTTACAAGTCAAATGTCTCTTTCTAATGTACTATATACTAATACTCAACTCTGAAAACTAACCACTGCCCTGGTCTGTGGCTGGTTATTAACATAGAATTTTCAACTACATATGAGTCACTGTTTTTAAAAAAAAGGCATAGCAAGCTCAAAAATCAAAACTAACATTTTTGGGAGACTTTATTGGTTCCCAGTGCATGGCTTCATTTTTAGGCAGTAAGTACCACTTACTGCAGATTATTAACCATGTAATAGTTGTTTCACCCATATCTATCTGCACCCAGATAGATTAATATTTATATAACTCTGCAGTTCTACTCTTGGAAGTCTAAATAAGTGTGTCCCCACCATAAACATGTAGATAACAAAAGTACCCTGATTTTCACTGTCACAGTATTTTTTTGTGCTTTGTCTACCAGTAATATTTAATTTTCACTTCTGAAAGGAATTTTCTGAAGGAACACTATGAATTTTAATAGTTTAAATCTATGCTAGATGCTATAGCAGCTTGAGGGGTGGGGAATCTCGAATAGGCTGATGTTCTTGCCACAGTCACCACTGGAATGACTGTAGAGCACGTCAGAGAAGATGAAGGCATCAGCCAATAGACTCATAACTGTGTATTCATTGCATATAATGAATTTCTACATCAGGAACACATCTTCACTGAAACTATGCTAAAAATGATCTCATTCCCTGGACCACATTTCCCACCCCCGGGCCCCTGAGCTAAATGGGGCATTCTTATACATTACTAAGTTAGGGATACGATCTAACCCTGGCAGAATAAAAATCATAGACTAGCAAAATATTTTGTGATAGGGCTTTATTGTACTTTTAAAGATGTCAGATCAGACAGAGAGCTAATCAAATAGCTAAAATGCAAATGTCGAAACTGAGGAATAAAAACTGCTATAGGAGAGTAGAAGATGGAGAAATGAAGTCTAAGAGGGATCAGAAAACGTTCTAGGAAAAGGTGGCACTTAGGTTGGACCTTGAATGATGTGACAAGTAGAGATAAGAAGAAGGGTGTTTAAGAAAGAAGAAAGTACACAAAAGTATAGGTGTGAAAGCACACAGTTGCTTTGAGAACAGGTGGATACTTCAGTGTAGCAGGAATATAGGTAGCTTAAAAGAGGTAGATCAACAAAGATGAGATAGGAAAGGCTAGAGACAGATATAAAAGATCCTAAGGAATCTGAAATTTATTTGGAAGGCCACCAAACTTTTGAGTAGAGTAGAAAAATGATTTAGAACCATGTTTTAGAAGCAAACTCTGGTAGCTATATGGAAGAAAGATCAGAAATAGGGAGAAATTAGAAGTATCAAGACGAGCTAGAGGCTAGTCCATTGGTTTATGGGAGAGAGGCAAGAGGCAAGCACTTGATGTAAGACAGTACCTGTGCGAATGGAGACAAGAGGAAGAGGAAAGAGGGGTGGATACCAAAAAAGGAAGTCATTAGGACTGGAAACTTAGCAGATGTGAAGACATGAGTAAGGAGATAGTAATGTTAGTAAATGAGATGGGCAATCTCAGAGGAGAAAAAAGGAAGACAATGAATTCTCTTCAAACAAACTGAGCTGGAAGTAGAGAGAGTTGGTGACAGGAATAACCATTTTTCATCATAAATCTAGTTATAAACCTAGTGTCTCCTTAATTTATATAATTAGATAAAATAAATTAAAAGAAAAAAGACGTCAAGGTGCAGAGCAGAAGACAAAAAAGAGAAATATTATCAAACTGGATGCTAAAAATATTGTATCTTGAATTTGAATGAAATAATTTGATTCCTCAAGTGGTACATTCCCATGTTTCGAACTCCTGACCTTGAGTGATCCGCCCGCCTCGGCCTCCCAGAGTGCTAGGATTATAGGCGTGAGCCACCGTGCCCGGCCTGATTCCCATGTTAAAATCCAAGAGAAAGATATATTTTAATGTGTAGTGATTCCTACACATCACAAAATTAGAGATACAATCTAACCCTGGCTGAACAAAAATCATATACCAGCAAAACATCCTGTGATAGGGCTTTACTGTACAACAGAATCCTCTCAGAGAAAAATGAACTATTAATGTAGGCAATGACATGGATGAATCTCAAAACAACTATATTGAATAAAAGAAGGCAGACAAAAAAGAAAGTCCATACTACCAATCCCATTTTTATACAACTCTAGAAACTATAAAGATGTTTGGTAACAGAAAGCAGAAAAACGGTTGTGAGGAATGAGGGGCATGACAAACGTATATATGTCGAAGCTTATCAAATTGTACACTTTAAATATGTGCAGGTTTTTGGTATATTGATTATACTTCAATAAAGCTGTTTAAAAAATCCCAGAAAAAATTTAAGGGACATAGTGCCCTTCTTCTCTGGTCAATCCTCTTGTTTTAAGTAGAAGTTCCTTAATTTTTTACAGCTAATATCACATTTAAAATTATTCCTCTTTCTCTCCAACAGCCCTAGTAAACAAAATTACAATAATTTTCCAAAGGATACTGTATTATTATATTAGATTGTAATTTCACCAGATATTGCGAGCATTCAGGGCAGGACAGAGAGAGTGAATGAGAAATAAAAATGTTTTTAAAAGAAAGGAAAAAGTTGAAGAGGGGAAAAAACTGAAATTATACTTTTTCAAATTATTTTTCAATTACATATGACATAAGAAATGACTCTAATAATAGCAAATTGAAAATAGAGACTTCATCTAAAAAAAAATTTAGTTCTTCTTTAATAGTATGTTAAAAACCTTACTTGAAAATCAAATTTTATAAAAGTAAAATGACCCCATAATACATCTTATTATAAAAGCTTCAAAAATAAAAAAACAAAAAATTAAAAATCTAAATAATAAAACTGACAACTTTCTGGCCAACATGAACTAATGTTGCTTCAACCAATTGGATAATTAGAGACCAAAGCAAAGAAACTTGGCATTATTGCAAGTAAAGGTACAATTTCCATTATCTCAATACTAAAACCAGTCAATGGCTCCTTCAACCCAACCCCACTCACCAGTATTAGCTCTGAAGCCTCCCAGGGGATGAGCCCATGTGCCAGTTACGACATTCTGCACCAATCTAAAACCTTCTTTAACAAGCCTAAAACAAACTATTAAAATAGCTCTACCAGAATGTACCCTAATGTAAGTTTACTCCAAAAATGATAAACTTTTAAATTCTGTATTAACAACCACATGCAGTTCAGTTATGAAGCATGTATGAAACAATAATTACTTTGAAAAAAGAACATGCAGATAGTTAACTAACTAGAACCTTGAAAGTTGAGGGCATTTTATGTGAATGGATATGTAGTATAACTTCCGTAATGCTTATCTCTTTGCTTTGATGAGAAAGATTAAGGTTCGCATCCTTAAGTATTTGATTAAAGGGTGATTCTGTCCAAGACAGAAAGGCCACCATTTGCATTGGTGACTGTAGCTTAGGGAGGTAAACACCTAATACCATAAGGGAAGAACATAATTTAAGCCTTCCTAGTCAGGTCAACAAATTAACCCTCAAGTTCTACAAATCAAGAAGGGGAAGACATAAAATCTGAATCATGGGAAGACTTGAAATTTAGACCAGTAAAATATTTTACAATAGGGATTTACTATACTTTGACTGGAGGATAAAGGAGGATAAAGGTACTTGGAGTGATTAGTGATTGACGTAGAAAGCTTAACGACCATTTTTTAAAAACTAAAGCATCATACATACATACACGTATTTGGATCATGAAATATTTGAAACAAGTTTTTCTATCACCAAGGTCCTCATACTGGTCCTAGGAAACATAATTAGCTCATTTATTTTCATCCCATCAAAATTAGGGTGTCCCATTAGAAATCAGGTATCTTGAATTTCTATACTGACAACACTCAGCTGTGTGACCATGTGCACATTATAGATTCTGGGCAAAAGTGTATTACTCTAACCTGTGAGAAACCAAGAGTTTGAGTTTTATACTGCCTGTGACTTCCCGTATCAAGACCAAATAAGGTTCTATGTAACCCATATTTCCTTCCAGCAGTTTCTTTCAATAATCATGAATTTTTAAATTATTTTTTAAATGACCACAGCAGATTACAAAAAATATTTGATATTCTTAAATCTGTCCTTATTAAATCCCTGGCATGTCTTAAGCCAGGGACTTTCCAAAATGGAAATAACACCTAGACATTTGTATTTTAAAAATTAAATTATAACATAAAATAGGAAACACGAAAGCTATGAGGATTTACAGAAAAATATAGCCGAAATATCCAGAAATGCTGAGAGGTTGTCCCTGATGGTAAGACTATGGGCAGACATTCTTTCTATTATATAGCTATTCATTTCCATAATAGGAAAAAAGTCTACATAATTTAAATAATAGCCTTATAAAATGTGTGGGGTGTCCCTCCACTCAATACTAATAAGGTCACAAAGATCATAACACCAGACAAGCAAGACATTGTAATAGGAACAAAGAGTTTATGAACAACCTAACAGATAGATCCTCATAAAGCATACAGCCCATCACAAGGAAGAGACCTTTCTGATCCGAGAAACATAAAAAAACTAAATTTTTTTTTTATGCAAAGAATGGCATCATTTCTGCTCACAACACCATACATCTGAAACGTGGTGTAAATAAACCGCTTTTATAGAACCTCAGATACTCAATTCCAACCGCCAACACCCTTGCAGGCCCCCTCAGCCCACGTGTATACTCCGCAGATTGAAGGGATGGATTCAATTGTCCCTCTTCGAGAACCTTACTCATAATCGCTACTCGCTGAGGAATATGAATCTGAGTCGCTGGCCCGATCTTCAGAATCACAATATTGATCTTCTTCTTGTGAAGAGGGGTCTCCAGGAAGCTCTTCTGGGCTCGGATGTGAATCGCACAAAGCCGGAGACGCCATCGTTAAGGAAGCGGCAGCTACAACTAGAGTAACTCAAATCTCTAAGGGCCGGCACGCCAGGGCCGCCATATTGCCTCCGCTTGGGAAGAGACGGAGGCCACGTGACCACCAATCCTTAGCTGCAATTGGTGGCAGCTCGGGTTGCCAGGGAGACGGGGAAGCTTCCCAGAGAACTGAGAGGAGCCAATGAGATGAAACTTTGATGAGGGCGTCTCAGTTGGAAGAATGGAAAAGTAGCTTAAACTTAAGAGGTTACGCTTCCCTAAACGCTCTACCTTAGAGCAGCATAACTAACTTACTATAACAGGCGGAGACCCCCTGTTTTTTTCTCTTTGTCTTCTGGTGCTGGATATCTTCCACTTTGCACCTTGTCCTGTGTTTCTATGCAGAACAGGTGGCTGTCCAAAGCCTTAAAGGCGTTCAGCCTGGGTTTCCCTTGAAGTCAAGGAAACTACCCTCTACCTTTCCTTGGGGCCTCATCCGTGCAAGTAATGGACGCTTTTAAGCAAGGCCAGCTAGGTGTTGATGTAAATACGTACCTGGTCCTTTAGCTTTTCATATTGTTTCGCAATTACAAACATTTTTACAGTTCTCCCAAGCAAGTATTAGAGTGCATCAAAGGGTAGCAGTATTGCAAAATCAACTTAAAGTCCACTTTCAAATTCAAATTTTAGAATCTGATGAAATGTTCTCGTCATTGAACTTGGAAGTGGCAAGGTAAAAATTTACTTGTCATTTGTGAATATCTACATTAAGTATTTTTTTCTAAGTACAGAACAATAGATAGCATTGAGTCAGCTTTTGCTCTAATTATTGCTTTATTCATATACAATGCTAAGTATCCCCATAGTAGGAAGTAAATATTTTCTGTATATTAAAATAAACTGAGGCTAAGAGAAGTTATGCATGTTGTTAATGGTTACGTGGCTTAGCAGCCAACAAAACAACTAAGAAATTAATCTAAGTCATTAACTACTACACTAAATTTCTTCCTCTGGACCCAGAAATTACACTATTAGAGATCTAGTCTAACAACAGGGATGCAAATATAAAATTTGTAAAAGTGAAAAGCCGAAAACAATCTAAAAATGTCCAATAGGGGAAAAGTTAAATATACATTCATGTATAAAATATGATAAACACTATGATTTTTTTCATTTAAAAAAAATTTCAATAGATTTAGGGATGCAAGTGGTTTTTGGTTACATGGATGAACTGTATACAGGTGATGCCTGGGTTTTTAGTGTACCCATCACCCAAATAGTGCACATTGTACCCAACGGGTAATTTTTCTTCCCTCATCACTCTCCTATGCTCCCTCCTCTGAGTTCTCCACTGTCCATTTATAGTCCTCTGTATGCCTCTGGGTACCCACAGCTTAGCTCCCACATATAATTTTAAGTAGAAATGTTTTCAAAGAGTAATGCATGGAGGAAATGTCCAGGTTCCAGTGAGTAAAGAAAAGATATAATGTTATTTCATGATCTCAATGTCTGGGTGCTAGGGATTCAACTTAAACTAGTTGGGCAGATAGTGGAGACTGAAAGGCAACTGGGTAATTATAACATATGGTGATAAGTATTATGATTAAATACAGGGTTCTGATGGAACACTCAGAGAAAGCCAAACTAGCATATGTGGGGCCACAGCAAATTTCTTAGAGGGAGTCTTAATTTATTTTGCTATTGTGGGATCGTTCCAACAGAGAAAAGTAGTAAGAGATGGGTCATCTTGTAGCCCATGGTGGTATATGCATGGAGAACTCAAAAGAACCTGGACAGTAGCAGTTGTAGGGGTGGAAAAACTCCACCTCCATCCTCTTGGGGGGCCAGCTGGGTCTGAGAATTAAATTGACATAAAATAGGTTAACAGGAGAAAAGTATAATACAAGTTTTATGTGGTGAGGGAAACCTCACAAAGAAATGAAGATCCAATGAATCAGAGTCAGTTACTTCTACGTCCGGTTGGACTAAGAATAATTAGTTGTGAAAAAGCAACTAAATTGTGGGGAGGCTTAAAAGGTAAGTTATTTTAACATGATCTGTACAGAATTCTCATTGACTTCTCATCCTTGAGTGTAAGAATGTTGCATCTTTCTAGTACTGGCAGAGTGTCTTTCAAATGGGAATTTCCTCTTCTGCTTTTAAGAAACAGCACAAAGGCACACTTTCACACTTGCTGTTTTTCAAATGTGTTTAACTTAAATAGTCAATATGCCAGGATAGTACATTTTAACCCCCTCATAGTCAAATAGTCAAACAACATTTACACTATTAAGCTGCAATTTAATTTCATCTATCACATTAAATTATATACATTTGAATTTCCTATATTTTATTTGTATTTATTTCTAAATGTACTTTTTATAGTTTTATAGAAGCTATTGACTTTTATTTTTTAGTTTATTTGTATTCATAAATTGTTTTTATCTTATACAAGAGCTATAAAGCACAGTTTACACTTCATTTTCTAAAAATTATAATAGGGGCTAGGTGTGGTAGCTCATGCCTATAATCTCAGCACTTTGGGAGGCCGAGGCAGAAGTATCTCTTGAGCCTAGGAGTTTGAGACCAGCCTGGGCAACATACCAAGACCCCCATCTCTACAAAAAATAAAAAAAAATAGCTAGTATGGTGGTGCACATCTATAATCTCAGCTACTTGGGAAGCTGAGACAGGAGGATCACTTGAGCCCAGGAGTTGGGGGCTGCACTGAGCTATATCAAATAAATGAATGAATAAATAAATAATAAATAGTTTAAGTCATTTCTGGAAATCCAAAAGAATTTTTTCCTTAAAACATATATATTACTCAAACTGGAGAACAGGAGATTAGTTTGCAAAGGGATAATGGGCAAAGGGAGGTCCTTGAATGGCAGGAGGGGATAGCACCCAGGGCACAGATGGTGGGCTATGGCCTCCTGGACACCTGTTCCCTAAAGCGAGAGGGAAGGGCCAAAGGAAGATGCTGGTGTGGATACTGGCTTGCCAGTTTTAGGCAGGAAGCTGAGGCAGTCTCCATGTGATGGTGTTTATTGTCTCTGGCCCTAGCCAGCTGAAAGTGATGGAGGAAGTAATGAGGTCAGCAGTTTGAAGAGATAGGAACCAGGAAGGAAGGGAAACAAATATTTCCATCAGCTTTGAGATCCAATAGGAATGTATTACTTTTATACTCAGAGAAACAATATTTTTTTAAAAGTTGGAGTCACTACAATAGTTATTTTATGTTTCATGGTAAAACATATGTACTTACTCTCACCACTATCTCAAACATTAAAATTACTTAAGATCTCATTCCAAAATAAAAAATGCTTTAGGCATCTCTTTAATAAATTAGCCTTTCCTCATTTTAAAGAATCTTATCAAAAGTAGAAAAAAAGAAAAGAACATTTTAAATTTTAGCAAAATACCATTTTCTTCCTACAAATTTTTCCTCCATTTTTTTCTATAAACATCGAGTAATTTCCTACCCTGCTTCATGAACCTTTGATGGCACTTCTTTAGATAGAGAATAAAGTCCAAACTGTTAATCTTTTTAAAAGTTTTTTCCAATTCTATGAACAAATGAGCATGATTTAGGAGTTAGATGCTTTATTTGCTGCTGTATTTTGATCAAGTTAATCAAGTTGATCAACTTGCCTGATAAAGAATCACCTGGAGTTTGTTAACATACAGATTTTGAGGCCCTACTCCACATCAATAGGATCAGAATCTCCAGGGACGGCCCCTGGAACTCTCTATTTTAAAAAACTGCCCCCAGTGATTGGGTAAACTTGGAAAACTGCCCTAAGTTCTGTGCTTCATACCTGCAGTCCCTCTGCCATTTCCTGCGTAGGATGGAACTCACTCTCCTACCTCTTGATTTTGAGCCTAGAAGACTTCTCCAGAATCCCTGCTCCAGAATCCATAATCTATATAGCCTTGAGCAAACCAACCTCTCTCCAAGCTTCACTTTCCCTATCTGTAAATTCAAATAGTGGTAGTTCACAGGATTGTTTGGAATCCAAGGAGTTAATGCATGGGAAATACTTAGCGCATAAAGTGTCAATAAAACTTAGCTATTTTATATCATTTACTCACACAGTTCTCTTACTGTGGAATGATATTCATCCAAAATTCACTTCTTGAAATATTATATCTTCCTTTAAGACCCAATTCAAACAGCATCTTTTCCATAAAGCCTTCCTATACACCTCTCCTATCTCAGTAAGAATTCCTTTTACTACTTTCTCCTAATAATATATTCCATAAAGTCCTCTTATAACTAATATGGGTCTGTCTTACATCTAAATTATTTAGGAAAATATCTATCTTTCCCACCAAATGACAATCTCCTGGAGGACATGACTGGGTCTTTTTCTTCTTCTGCCTTTTACCTTTCACAGGGTTGAACTGGAGCAATAATAATAATAATAACATATAAAAGTATATCTTCTAAGAAATGTTCCTTCCACTAGATATGTCCCTGGGTTATGTCAACATCCCTGGCTAATTTACTTCCCTGTGTTAGTTTAATGGACAAAAAATAACAAAAAAAGTTACCACCTTGCTTGATCTTCCACAAAAGAATAAATAGCAATCACTTTTATTCTTATTTTAATTTTCAGGTTGTGGTATTAGCCAGTCATATTTCTAACTTTATATATTATATCTCTACTAATCTTACTAATATTTAATAATTTTAGATATATTAGAAAAGATTAGGAAAGGAAAATAATAAGATGCCATTTTTTTATGGGACTTTTTTAAAAGGCCTTTATAACAATACTCTTCTTCTGTTTCATAATTAGCAATTGCAAGATGACTTCAAAGATTTAGACTGGGGTATATTTTCATTTTCTACTTTCCACTACACAAATGGTCAGCCATCTTCTGAGGCCCAAATATGTTTGGTCATAAGGTCTTTATTTCCATAGATTATACCATCTTAGACAAATAATACAATTCTGATATAAAATACACCAGATAAGAACATAATTAAACTTTTAGTATCTTTAGCAGGTTCAGGAGCTCTTTTCCTAGTAGTAACAGAAGCTAGCAATGAGAAGTAAATGAAAATAGGGCCACGGGAAGTCATGTTTATTAAAAAATTTTAAATTGCAAGGTAAAAATTCATGTAATGGAGTTTTGTTAGGAACGAATTAATATTGTCTTAATTGTTAACACAAATACTACTTTATAAACTGAGTGTTAATAATGAAAACCACAATTATTTTTAAAATAATGCATAGATAACTTTAAAATCATGCATAGATAATCAAGGTAAAAATTCATGTAATGGAGTTTTGTTAGGAACTAATTAATATTGTCTTAATTGTTAACACAGAAATACTACTTTATAAACTGGGTGTTAATAATGAAAACCACAATTATTTTTAAAATCATGCATAGATAACTTGGTAGACCAGCAAAATAGCATTTTCAAAACTAAGACTTTATAAGGTAGAATTTTTCAAATTTAATATAGAGTCATAATATATAAAAATAACATTTCAGCAATCTTAAAATTTATAAAATTGCATTATGGTCCAAAATTCTAATTTTTCTATGTAAAAATTGAATTACTTGTTAAAATATATGGAACTTATTTGTTAAAAGATTATGTAGTCTACATTTAGATAGTAATAGAATACAGATGACTATCCAGGAGAAAGCATAAGAATAACTATAGTAGATGGCACAAAGCTCAAGCCCCAAACTCAATTCATTTACTCCTACTTAAATCTTCATTTTATATCTTCACTTACACATTATAACAAATTTGGCAAACTGTTCTACCACCATAGGTCAGTATTTGCCAACCAAAAGGAAAAGAGGCCCTCTTTAAGGTAGGAATACAACAGCCACAGAAATTGTTGATGGCTGAGATAACTTGTTAATGAAGAGGAAAGTAGAAACAAAAAGCAAACACAAGAATTAGAAAAAAACCATAGCTTATAAATGGGTGCCAAATGCTCTAAGTAACAATAATGCTCTAAGTAACAGCCTTGTCAGACCCTACAATAATTTGATATGAACTGTGAAAATGCTTCATAATCCATAAGTGCCATGCATTCCCCAGAGGATCCAAGTTCTCATCCTGATTTTGGCACCAAGTGAACATGGACAAAATCAGTTTCCTCATCTGCAAGAAGCAATAATAATCCCTGCTTACTCTAAAGGGTTGCTGAAAATCAAATGAGATAACCCTTGAAATCCAATGCCTTATGCTTTAAGAAATAGAGTAGTGTGTGTTTTATGCTGTATTTTAAAAAGCTATTGATATCATTATTAATATTTATTTTAGTTTTTATTTTTAGAGTTTAAAAAATACTATATACTCTTTTAATAACAAAAATATTACTTAATTGGACACACCTTTGCCCTTGAGAATTCTGGATATTTGAGGTTTTGAATATGCATATTTTCACTGTTGGCAAAAGTATGAAATTTGGGTCATCAAACATTTTCAAGGACTTGCCTCTAGTCTGGACCAGCAACATTCATTAGCCATCAGCCCTTGGCCAAAGTCACTTAGCTGAATCTTCTTAGAGCCTTTAGGAATAGCTATCCTTTTGTGTTTTTAGTTTTATCAGGACAATCATTAACAAAATCCATTATATTTGACAGAACTTTAGTTTTATAAAGCACTTCCATATCATCAGGAATTCACACCACCACTGTGGAGTGGATGCTACCTCTTACATTACAGAAAGAACAGGGGAAAATATAGACAAGCTAAAAGTCTTGGCAAGTCACACAACACAACTAGCATGCAACAGAAATAGAATTCCAAGGGAATGATTAATTTGCAGTAGCCTTGTGCTTTAAAAACCAAAATCTTTGCAAAATACTCGTGTGCATTAATATATTTGGTTACTTCTTATAATCAAGATGACACACAAAAAATATGTTAACTTACTTAAGTAAAAGTTACTGAGAAATGCAAATCTGAAGCTTTTCCCTGACTCAGACAAACTATATGAAACTTTTTTCAAAAAGCAGACTAGCTAAATATTTTTTGCTGAGCTATTTGTTATTTTAGTATTGACATTTTGAAGTTGACACCTCATGCAGAGAAAAGTTTGTAATTCTGCTTCAGTTTTGGTTTGGCTGAAGTATCTTTTTCAAAAGCACAGCAATTTAATGCTTTACATTTTGTAAGCCATATTTGCAATGGAAAATATACAAGTAATTAAAAAAATAAACACTTAGAAGACTTACCCTTTAAAGTAAGATGTAAAAATAAAATAGAATAGTCTGCTGTTTTCTCTTATTTATGAATTTTCTATGGCCCAAGGCTACTGGTCTCTTTAATGAAACTGCTGGTATTTTGTGGATAATTTACAAGGGATGTTTTAGAGGGAAAACATAAAAATTTTATACAACTGATATTTTAAAAATAGGCTATGCACTGGTATATTAATAGTTTATGAAAACTATGATAAGTAGGTATAATCTAAAGGATATCTGATCTCTCTAATTTCTATTACATTATGTCTAAACAAATGTTTAGATATACTGTACAAGCAAAACCATTTGATTAACTATGAACTTGTGTGAAATATAACTTCATTAAATGAAAGAGAAACCTCCACAAATGTCTCAAGCTTTTTTAATATGTGTGTTTGAAAACATTAAACAATAAATAACCACTAATAAAAATAATGCCTTGCAAAAGCAAAAAGATTTTCATATAATATTAGAAAGCACTGTTAGCCATGATACTGACAAACACATTTATGGTTTCAGATTCCATCAGTTCCTCCAGCATATGGGAGCAGTTATTTGTAATTCAGATAAAGTAGCTTTTCATTCTAATACTGAGCAGGTTTATTCCAGAAATACTCCACTACTTACTTCTGAAATAATCATCTCAGTCTTGATGACTATAGTTTAAACATATTCTTTTGTTCTGGTTCATTCAGACAGGTTTGTGCTTTGGATCTGAAACTCTGTAGTGTTAATCTCTTCGGGATTTTTTGGCACTTGACATTTAAATCACGAAGAGTATGAAGAAATTTTGTTGTAGCAGCGTCTTAAGTATTTAAAACTAACACTCCTCCCAGCTTTACCAAAATCATGCTGTGAATGGGTTTTTAGTTAATGATTCTTGGGATTATTCCTGGACTGTAATTTTATCAAATCCAGAGGGAATTGTTGTTGGCAATTTAGCAGAATACCCTTTTCGCTGCTCATTTGATAATATTTTATTTTATATGGCAGGGGCTCTCTTGGGGGAAGGGGGGAGGAAACCAACTGTAGAAAATTGCTGGTTTCAAAAGACAGCTCTTAAGTCGAAGAAACCCGGTTTCTTCTTTGCACAATGTCTTTCTTTTTTACTCACACCAATAGAACAGGATTTCTACCCCGCATATGGTTTTGTACAAAGACTTAAAAGGGTCACTGGAAACATTTACAGATGAGAGAACTCACATAAACCTTCCCCGACAGATATTTACTAAGCACCACTTACTCTTTCTCACCACAAATGTATTCAAGAGATACTTCTGATATATTCTAAAAGAATTTTTTCCATATCATGTCTTATGAAGGCCAGGCCTTCCTAGACTTAAAGCAGCACTAACCGCCTAACATTTCATCCGTCCCCTCTTACAAGGGAAAGCGAATTTGCTATCCCTGTAGATTCTTACTTCTATCTCTTCCAAAAACTCATCTCCCTTACCATGGGAGTTAGTATTTGTTAGTCTATTTTGCATAAAGGGTAAGGTTGGACAAAGGCACCAGCAGTTAATTAATACGCTAACAGTTAACGGAAAGTTGGGGTTCTCATCCTTCCTAGAGAAACTCTTGAATTTCTTTTGTGTAGCTGTTCGTGTGTGGGCGCAAGCGCATGCGCGCGCGTATGGGGGGGGGTTGGAGTAGAATTAGATATATTGAAAAAGAGGCTCCTTCTAATTCCAGTCACAATCAAAGTCCCAACAAAACTCTCAGCTTCCCGGAGGAAGTCTAGAGGTGATTAAAGGGCAGCTCGCGTAACTGTTCTTTCGCTTCTTTATAAGACAGTGTTTTCTGGAAGACGTGGGTAACGCGGACCCGCGCGGGGTCAGTCTGAGCGGCGGGACCGGCTGGATCGCTAGCATTTGATTCTGGAAAGGGTGGGGTGCGGGTCCCAACGTCCCTCCCGCGGCAAGCGCCGCACTAAGGAGGATCCCGAGTAGACGCTTCCCGAAAGACCCCTGAAAGAAGAGTCGCTCCTCCCCTCGCCGTAAGCCCCGGGGTCTGAGGGCAGTCTCTCCCCATGCCCGGCCCCGCACTGACCTGTGTAGCAGGACGCGCTGCACGGAGTCCAGGTCCTCCAGGTTCCGGGGAACAGGTTTGGGGATGCTGGCCCTGCCCACCTGAAACATGCCCACTCGACACTCGCTGCGAGGACGCACAACAGGTAACGGAGCGAAGGCTGAGGGGGCGGCGAGGGTTCGCGCTCCGCACTCGCGGCGCCGCGGGTCTCCCGCACGGTTCCGGCCGCCGCCGGGAAACCGAGGGCTGAAGGAAAAGGCTGACAGACTCCTGAAGCACCGAAGTCTGGGGCTCAAGGCAGCGGTGTCAGCGACGGCTGTCCCCTCCTCCGCCCGCTTGCTAACCCACGCGGATCTTGGAGCCCCGCGGGCGGGCGGCGCGGCCACTCCTCACTCTAGGGAACGCGGGGCAGGTGGGCAGTGTTGGCTGCCACCCCCACCAGAGCGCGCCAAGCCCGGGATGCCCCCTCTTCCACGCCTGGGTCCAGGGTCATTTGCCCAGCCGCACGGCAGGTCGCTTGCGCCGGGGGCGAGCCGGCGAGCCGTCGAGCGCCTCCGGAACCGGCGGCGCAGAGCTGCGCTCTTTCGCCGCCTAGTGCGGGATTCAGCTTTTCACCCTCCCTTTCTGGACAGCAAGGCTGTCCCCTGCGAGGGACCGGCGACTAGGCGCCGCCCCCAGTGAAGGAAGCTACCACCTGCAGTGTTGAGGGCCAAGAACAAGGGAGGAGTGGAGGAAGCTCTGAATGGACTCCGTGGAGGCTCTGGCTGCATTGCAGAAGATCCGAAAACGAATGGGAAAGAGACAAATTAGATGTTTGTTCTTGGTAGGAATTTAAACTCAGCCTAAAGAAGCCATATACTTTCATCCTAACATGTAAACGTATATTGATCATCTGCTATGTGCCAGGCTGAGTTCTAGTCCCTTGGAAATACAAGAATGAATAAAAGGTGTTCTCTAACTTGTCTGGTGTCGTCCCTTTATTTTCTTTTTGGGGATCTACTTGCTTTAAAATATACTTAACCCCAGGAGACAGTTTTTTCACTTCAGGGCATTAGCTATTTCAATGGTCTATTATATATATATATATATATATATATATATATATATATATATATATATATATATATCTCCTGTGGTGGGGGGATGGGGAAGGACAATCCATCGTGGAAAAATGGCCCATGTGTGACTTCTTGCCTTGAACTGTTCTCAAGTCAGAATCAGCCAGAATGGTAAGGGAAACTGTTGAAGGGGAATAAAGGGAGAAACTGAGAAGTGGTAGTTTTAAATGGGAGATACTACTGATTATAGATTACAATTTAATTATAAACTAAAATAGATTAATTTTAAACTTATAGATTAATTAGTTTGGACTGGGGTATTCACTGTAGGGCCTCCAAATGTCATTATCTGTAGATCTTTTCTCTTGGGTCAGTTTCTCCAGTCAGGAATGGCTTCCTGGCTGCCAGGTTGGTGAAGAAGGTGAATGGTGGAGGCCTCATCTCTTAGTATATAGACTTTTACTTAAAATGATAAAAAATGAAGATCATGATGTTCATTGAAATATGTTATCATGGCAAAAATATGAGAAGTATAAACATCCAAAATTGGTATAATACTTAAATAGGTTAAGATTAATTCTTACAATGAACTAGTATATATTTATTAAAGGAAATTTAAATATAAAGCTTACTGGCATGAGAAAATACTTACAATTTAAACTTTAGCAAATATTTAGGAGACAAAACAGTATATCCAGTCCTTTGTTACTATGTAAAAATTAGGAAATTGATTGGATGGATATTCACCAAATCTTAAAAATGATTGTATCTATAAGTAGAATTATGAGTGATTTTTATTTTCTTCTTTATACTTGTCTGTATTTAAATTTTTTTTACAATAAGCATTTGTTATTTTTAGAATCAGAATGTATTCAAATATAAATATATAAAAAGAATGATTTCAGCCCTTTGAGGTAGGGTGTGCCTGTAATCCCAGCTATTCCTGAGGCTGAGGAGGGAGGATCTCTTGAGGTTGGGAGTTTGAGGCCAGCCTGGGCAATATAGGGAGACCCTGCCTCTAAAGAAAAAAAAATGGTTGATTTGAAGAGTAGTTGACAACTGAATTCACAGGTGAAATTTCCAATTATTATCTATGTTATATTACCATTCTCCGATATATATAACTGGTTTTACAAAATATTGTATCATTTAAGGGTATATGGGTAGCCTGCATTTTAGGGAGAGGCCATCACAAATCTTTTATATAGGGAATATTTATTTTGTAAATTAGAAAATTGCTACTTTATCTTAACTTTTTTACTAATTTATCTTTTGTTTGAAACTATTAAATAACTTTTCCTTCTGACTTTAAATTTTGTGAAAAGTCCATGAAGTTATAGATTACTATTCAATAATGTGTTCAAAATAAATCTAGGTTTACATGTATCATATTTTCTTAAAGAGAAACTTTTCTATAGCTACTTGTTAGCAAGAAAATATTCTATAGGTTCAGATTTATTCTAGACAATAAAAATTTATACTTCATAACAGTAATTCAGTTCACATGGAAACTTTTACCATTAAAAAATTCTTGCCATATTTTAATGTTTACATATTAACTGGATTAATGTTTCAATTGTAACCATTATAGCAACTTACAAGGAAAATATCACCAATATCTCTTCCATCTCCTGTTTTTACTTTCTTTCATGGTCCATCACCATCTTGCAAATACTCAAGCATTGCCTCATGAAAGGTGGTTAAGAAAAAAAGAACTGTTTCAGCAGGATTGTCTAAGAATTCCTGGCACATCTTTAAAAATTCTTTTCACCCCACTTCCATCTCTAAGTATGCATATGGAAAGCGGGGGCCAAATAATACACACCACCTTAAGGACTATGGCCCCCACCCTAAGCACAATGATACAAAGCCATTGAAGAGTTTTAAGTAGGGAACTGACATGATGACATAATGAGATATTATTTTGAAAAGTTCACCTTAGTTTGCTCTATAAAGAATGGATGGCCAAGAATGAGTCTTAGTTGTTGTTGTTGCCTTTATGAATGGAGTGAGTCTTGAAGGACAGCAATATTTAATGGTAGAATAGAGGAAAATATACCTGCAAACCAAACAGTGAAGTGACCAGTGAAAGTAAAGACTTAAATCGTGGAAGCAAAGGGAACCTAATGTTTCTGCTGGAAAATCAAGGGGAATGAAGACTGAAATCCATCCTTTGAATTTAGGCACAGGATAGTCATTAGTGAGCATTGATTACATGGCGTAGGGGTGTTGGGGAGATAAACTGAGATGGCTAGAAGAGTGGGAGGGGAGGAAATAGAGGCAGACAGCAGAGATAGCTCTTTTGCAAAGTTTGCCTCAGAAGAGAATTAGTTAGGAGTGGATATGCATTGAAGCAGTTTTCTTCTTCTCCCATCCTTCCTTATCTCCCTTAGTTATATCAATAATATCAGAGACTTGAGCAAGGTTAAAAAGATTATGAGAATAATCCAGCTTAGAGGAAAAGTCGTAAGAGAGGAAAATGAGTTACCTTATAGAGAAGATGCAATGCTGCTCTCTGATACCAGGAGGGAAAGAAGTTAGGGCAGATGAGAAGTTTTGTAAGTTAAAAAGTAGAAAATGAGGTCTTCTAGTCAGGGGTGTTATGGGTTGGTTTCTATCCTCCCAAAATATATTTGGAAGTTCTAAACCCTGGTACCCAAATGTGACCTTATTTGGAAATAGGGTCTTGGCAGAGGTAATCAAGTTAAGATGAAATCACACTGAATTAAGGTGGTCCCTAATCCAATATTATTGGTGTCCTTGTAAAAAGATAAGAAGAGACACACAGAGGGAAGTTGATGTGAAGACACAGGGAGAGCATCATAAGATAGCAGAGACAGAGATTGGAGTGATGCATCTATAAGCCAAGGAATGCCAAAGATTGCTGGCAACATCAGAGGCTAGGAGAAGAGTATGGAACACATTGTCCCCTAAAAACTCCAGAGAGACAGCACGACCCTCCCAATACCTTGATTTGGGCGTCTACCCTCCCTAAACGGTGAAAAGATAAATTTCAATTGTTTTAAGCTTCCCAGTTTATAGTAATTTGGTATGGCAACCCTGGGAAACTAAAATGGCTGGCTTCTATTTTTTGTGGGAGATAAAATCATCCACTGAACATGAGAGGGCAGGTAGGAGACGGAGGTTTGAGGACAGTACAGAAAATTTGAACTATTGTGGTGCAAGGAAGATGGGGTTGACCAGAATAATGAATGTAAAGAGCCTGCCTGACATGTTGAGGGTTATGGTAGGCAGAATTTCTAAAATGGCCACCTAAAGACATTCTACTTTAATCCTGGGAACCTGAGAATGTGATGAGATATCACTGTCATGATTATGTTATATGGCACAGTTGATAGCCAGATAGGGAGAATATCTGGGTGGGAAAGATCTAATCACATGAGCCCTGAAAAGCAGAGAGCTTTCTCTTGCTGGTGGAAAAAGAGGAAGTTAGAGAGATGCTCATGAGAAGAACTCTACAGCCCCATGGTACCTGTCTGTGGTCTGTTAGGAACAGCAGGAGGTGAGTGGCACACAAGCCAGTGAAGCTTCATCTGTATTTACAGCCTCTCCCCATTGCTGGGTACATCACCGCCTGAGCTCCCCCTGCTGTCAGATCAGTGGCAGCATTAGGGTGCAAACTGAACTGCGCATGCTAGGGATCTAGGTTGCCAGCTCCTTTTGAGAAACTAAAGCCTAGTGATCTGAGGAGGAGCTGAGGCAGTGATGCTAGCTAGTGCTGGGGAGAGGCTGCCAATACAGATTATCATTAGCAGAGAGGTTTGACTGCACAGAGACCATAATAAATCAATTGCTTGCAGACTCATATCAAAACCCTATCAGTGAGTGGCAAGTGACAATGTAATAATATAAATAAAGTTCACAATAAATATAATGCGCTTGAATCATCCCCAAACCATCCCCTTCCTGAAAATTGTCTTCTATGAAGTTGGTCCCTGGTGCCACAAAGGGTGGGGACCACTGTTCTATGGGGCATT
>CAUYRT010042952.1:0-23215 GCA_963574885.1 Lepilemur ruficaudatus | reverse complement strand
CTTTCTCTCTTTTAGATTTGCATCCTTGCCAGGTATTCTTATTACTTCAATCAATTTAAATTTGTGAGACTGCTGATCCTTATAGAAGCCAATGCCTTGTCACGAGATCTGACACTAAAAATATAATCCTCAGGGGCTTACGCATTTCATACTCTGAAACTTGAGAAGTTTATAGGTTACCGCAAAGGAAGTTTTCTCTCTTCTCTGTTGACACTCACTTGGCAAATAATTTCAAATGGAAAAAAATAAGAAATAACTTAGTTTTTTGCATTATAGATACTCTGAAGAAAAAAATTGATTGACATTCAGAAGAAAACATTAATTACTGAGATGTATGCAGCATTTGAGTCTCCTCTGATCATTGGTGAGAAATGTGTCTTGCATTGGTTTGGAAGTAAGTTGTCTTCCCTATGGCTTGCTTTCTGTGCTATGGAGAATTTGAACTCTTACATAAAGTTTACCACTGTTCTCTTGTTTACCCGGTTTCAAATTTTCCCTCAACTCTGGCTCTGCTTTTGATTATCCACATTTATTTAGAACAAAATGGCACTGATAATGTGAAGATACAAATAATCAATAATAATAAGCATATATTGAAAGATGTTTCTATTTGGGTTGAACACCGTGCTAGTCTTTTTTTCTTTTATGATTTCTGTGTGGGGATGTGTGTGTTTATAGAAATTCTTCCCTAGCAAAAGGTCATGAGAAAATCTATATTTTTTTATTAACATTTCAGTTTGTTTTTCATAAGGTTTTTAATATACCTGAAATTAATTTTTGTTCATGATAGGATATAGGTATCCAAATTTATTATGTTTCCCACAAAGATAACCAGTGGTCCCAGCATATGCATTGAATTATTCATCCAGCTATTTTCCCGGGTGTTTGCAATTCCAACCATGCCATGTACTGGGTTTTCATATAGACATGGGTCTATTTCTGAGTCCTCTATTCCATTAGAACATTTTCTAATTCCCTTACCAATACCACGTGGTCTTAATTACTATAGACTTGTAAGAGGCTTTGATATTTAGTAGGGTTAGTTCCCCTGTCTTGTTTTCCAAAATTATCTCTGCTATTCTTGGCCTTTTGCCCTTCCACGTGAATTATAGAATCAGTTTATCCAATTTCATAATCAACTTTGTTGAAATTTTTGTTTAAATTGCATATGATGCATGGATTCATTAGGAGATTCTCCTCATCCTTGATCATTGTATATCTCCTGGTTTGTTCATGTGTTCTAAATTTCCCCATAAAGTTATATAATTTTCTTCATATCTTTACATACATCATGATGAAATTTTCTTTAAATCTTATTTTTGAATCTAATATTATGGGTATAAAGGAGTGTTCTTGGTTTTAGAATATGGATCTTGTATTTCACAACTTGGCCAATCTTTTTATCAGTTCTAGTAATTTATTTAGAGAATTTCTTGGATTTTCTATGTTGACAATCATATGGCGTGAAATCAAGGGCAATTTTGTACCTTCTTTTCCAATTCTTATTCCTCTCAAAAATTTTTTTGACTTAATATATTGGTGAAGATGTCTGAAAGATATCAATTACCGTGTTAATAGCAGGGATCCTTGTCTTGAAGCAGAATTTAAAGGGAATGTTTCTAGAGCTTTACCATTTAATGTAATGCTTGCCATAGGTTTTTGGTAAAAGTCTCTGTGTCAGGTTATCAGCAGAATTGCTGCAGTCCGATGACAAGTGTAAAACAGCAGGGTTATTGGAACAAGCTGCAGTCCTCATGCTGCAACTGGTCCTGAGGCTGTAATTCATATTCATCATCACACTCTTCTGAACCCATTCTGGAGTTCATTCATGCTTACACTGTGTTTAAGCAGTTCTAAGTTGCTTGCTTGGTCAGTGACCCAGATCTTCATCCTTTAGAGGTCTGAGCCTTCGCTTACTTTTACTTTTAACACCTGTTGGACTGTAATTGCTGCGATTTCCCATTTAATGTGACCACAGGGCACTGAAGTACCAGGAAACACTCCAGTGAATTCCCTGATGTCCAGACACTCTCCTTTCTGCCCCTATACTGTAGCAGCCTTCCTAGATCTCTATTATAATTGGGGTCAATGGCTCTCACCTTTACAGTGATCCTTTTCTTTGCCTGCTGTTCTACTGGAATGAGGAGCCTATATGATTAACTAGTTGTTAGAGCTTCAAGTTCAAGGTCCTGAATGCATCCTTTGGTAGAAGCTCCCCCTCTCTGTGAACCAAGAGATTCACAGATCCTAACATTGTAGAGAGAGTAAGCACACATCCAGCAAGTGGGTCACTGATGGGAATGAGAGCCGGGCCCAATCCTACTTCCACCTGTTGGTTCCAGACCTATGTATTCCAGTTATTGGAGAAGAACCCCCATTGTTCCTCCAGCCTTGACACCATGAAGGCAGTTAATTCCACCTTGTCTCTGATGATTAAGTGCTACCCCTCTGGCCTCTGCCATGTCCAAATTCCATCAATCCTACAGATATATTGATGTTAAAGTCAGGAGCCCATTTCTACAGCACTATCTCCTACTCTCAATGCTAACCTACAGAGGACAGCCATTGCCCAGCTTCTTAGTGGGTCTGATATGCCCCTCACCTGTGCACTCCCTGTTGTCTTAATGAAGGGAACGTTCCTGGCCATTCTGGGGAATACATTCAGGTGATAAATTCTCCAACCTCACTTAAGCCCATTCTAACTTTCTCACCCCTGAGAGCCTTCGGACTCCTGCCTCAATACTCTGCTGATTCCATAATCTCTACCTCATTTACTGTAGACTACAGTCCTGTTCAATCTTTAAGAGGCTGTTCCAGCTACATTTTGGGCCAGTCTCAGGTGATCTTGCCAGAATATTAAGCTCCTAAATCTTGGGACATCAATAAATTCTCCCCTATCCCAGCTGTATTTTCTGCCTGTTAGACTAAAAACCTGAAGATACATTCTCACATGAATTCTCCACACTCCAGGTTCCTAGCAGCACACATTAGCAGGTCTTGCAATTCTATCAGCATGTATCCTCATTCCTGCTAGAGCAGGGAGTTTACTTCCTTCCTCAGGCTGTGGTGCAGGCTATTATGGAGGTGATTAGGGAAAGTATGGCAGCTCTTTAAGTGGATAAGTCTTATCACATGAAGCACCTGCCTCAGGTGAAGTCCTTGCAGGGGCTCCAGTAGAGAGGAGGCTGTTCTCTAGCAAGAAGGAGGGTGCTGCTTGTTCTAGGGCAGGGAATTCAAAGGATTCCAGGTGTTCAAGATTCTCAGGTCTTTCTACATCTGGGACTCAAGGGCCCACTCTTATCCTACCATGGCCTTGGGTTAGACATAAGAGATCTGTCAGGGACTTCTGTAGCTCTGCTTTTTAAATAATAAATCCTGAACCTAATTTTTGACAGAGTTTGCCCTGTGGTTGCAGTTAATTAAAAGACAGCCAACCCTACAATCCATATAATTCCCATTTCCTCCTACTGTTCAAGTGCAGAAATCAGTGATTCACTTTTCACCTGTACCTCTTCTCCACCCACTAGAGGTGAATCTTCTCATAGGGATACTGGTCACTGGTGAGTCACTACTTTCAGAGTCCCATTCTGAGCATATGCTTCCTGTAGCAAACCTTGACACTAACTCTCTTAGCCTGGGTTTTCCCAGAAAGCAAGTGGTAGTTGAAAGGTGATTCCATGGAGCTGGGGTAAGAGTTTCAAAAGAATGAAATAAAGGAGGAGGTGAAAGGCAAATGAAAGGTTTATTATCAAGTACTCACTGCTGTGGGCAACTGGAACGCAATCCTGCCCCCTTCTGTGTAGTCTGTAGACTGTAACTCAGAGCATGCACTTGAGGGATGGAAGGGTCAAGTGTTTATCCACAGACTCCCATCCCATCGGTCAGAGATTGCTGACTCTGTACTTACACGACCATGAAAGTGAGTCAATATTCTATACTGTTCTCTAGGCACATGACTTGCCTCATTCGTATCCCAGTCCTGCCTCTCAGTCTATGAATATTTAAGATTCAATGTCTATAAAGTAGACCCTACCATATTTTTGGTTTTTACTACACCAATAAATTCAATACAAGAACTTAGCATCTATAAATGTTAATAGATATTGTATGATTTGCTCAGGGATTGGAGTGATGGACCCCAAATCAGGTAAGCCCTGGGATAAGGCGTCTGAATAGTGGAAATCTAGAATACAGGGGAATTCATTTTCTGCCTGAGAGGGCTGAAAGAGTGGAGTGTGGAACCTGAGTAGATGCCTGAGTTGTGGTATTCAATTTTATTTTGCCCAATAACTGTCAGTAGACAATTGCCTTTTCTGCAGTTTAGCCATTTGACTCCATTCAAAGAGAAGGAAAACAAAGACATTACAGTGTGCTAGGAAGTTTGTGAAAATAGGAATTTACACACATGGGACCCAAGAACACTGAAGAGAGAGATCTGCCACCATCACTGTAATTCTCTCTCTGGACTGCCAGTATGTGAAATGCAACAACAGGCGCATCCTCTCTGAGATAATATGTGTCCTTTATATATATATATATTTTTTGATAATATGTATCTTGATAGAACAAAGTGACTGGGTAAAACTAAAATGCCCCCCATTAGGCCAGACCACCAAATTTTTACTTCCTTCTCTTTTGACAGCTTGTCTCTTTATTGAGTCTTTATTGACAGGTGTTTGCCTTTGGGGCAGTCCAGCATGCTGCTTTCCCTTTTTCCAACAACCTTTTTCTTTACTACATATTGACTTTTCCCTATTATCTTCTTTTTTACTTGTTAAATTTCCCCTTTTCTACACTTTTATGTGTGCTCATGAGGAGGAATGTAAGAAAAATTACTGCTGAAAACAATGATAACATTGCTCTTTTCTGCTAGTCAAGCATCCTGGGAGACATAGTATTTAGGGGGGGGTTGGGATGATGAAAGAAGAGGGTGTAAGGCCTGGGTAGTTAAGGGGGGTCCTGCAGGGGGCGATCACGCATCACTAAGCAAATGCTGCCTGGCCAGGGAGCTGTGCGGGCCAACCTGACAAGAACACAGCTAGAAAAGTATCAAAGGGAGAAACAAAAAGGGTCACAGCTTAAGAATGGAGGGATTGATTTTTCAATTATATTTCTTACTTAGGCATCTTAATGTTTAGAGTTTGTCCCAGCCCTTGAAGTTAAGGGCACAGGTAAAACACTCACTTACGGTGGGAAATGAAGTAAGAACCACACATACGATCTTCTGTACACGAGTCAGATGCCAATTTGCCGATATCAAGGTCAAGACCCACATCTTCTATTTCCCGTATTACCACTTTTTGGCAAAATGTGCTCCTCTTTAATAAGCATCATGTTGACAACTCAAGGAGTAAACTATACAAATGCTTAAAAACACTTAATGGCTCTACTTAAATTCAGATGTCTTAGACGTGGGTTGGTGAAATGAATTTTGGTTTCGTTCTAAATTGCTACTGAGATGTTGGCATCTGTGACTTTTGGTATTATTCTAAATAAGGGGTTGACAAACTTTCTGTAGAGGGCCAGATAGTAAATATTTTTTGCTTTGCTGGCCATTTGGTTTCTTTTGAAACTAGTCAACTCTGCAGCTGTAGTACAGCAAAAACACTTATAGACCATACATAATTGAATGACTGTTGCTGTGTTCAGTGACATTTTATTTACAAAAACAGGAGGTTGACTGCATTTGGCCCACAAGCTGTAGTTTGTCCATCCCTGTTCTAAATTGTCACAGAGATGTTATCTGGCAAAGCACTCTTAAGCCACATTTTTTTTTTTTTTGGTAGAACAGGGAATTTTCAGTTTCCATGGCAAGCATCTCTAAGGGTTCCACAAAAGAAAATACAGTCTCATTTAGTTTATGTTCACTCCATCACATTCTTCCGCCAGTCCACCTGCATGCCAGTGGTCCAGATGTTTAGACATGACAACCAGTGCCTCCAGCTGACCTGAAACCACCCTTATACATTTGAAAAACACTTACTTAAAGAGTTGTGGCACAAATTGCAGCAACTTTTCTTCCCTGTGTCATAGCAGCAACTATTATTTCATCAAATAACATTTGATTTAATGCACTGAGAATTGGTAGTGTTAGCGAAAAGGAGAGAGTGAGAGAAAACTACTGTTAGGAATGAGTTCTTTCACCTAAGGGAAGTAAAAGGATTGAGTTTGCAAACAGCATTTTTTTTTTTTTTTTGGTATTCTTTTCTATAGAGAGGAAAGATTCTACTTTACTGTTAAAAAGAGAGTCTTGCATGGAGTTGGTATGCTATAAATGTGCTCAGTTTGGGGTAGGTACTCAGTCTTGCCACCATAAATTCTCCTATTCTTGCTTAAACTTAGAGCAGAGAAACTGGTGTATGCCATTGCCTCTGCATAGCCCTTGGTAGTAAATCTTTATTAATTGCATTTGATTGACTTGATTCCACATGTATTGATGGCCTGCTGTATGAAAAAAGGCTGAAGCTGTATGAAATGCTGGAGGCTATCAAAATGCAAGAGACACACTCTCTACCTTTCAAGAATTTACAATTTGTAATCAGCAAGGTGTATATTTAAAGTTCAGCAGATACTTCTAGCTGCACCCTGAGCTGCTTCTGGCCAGGCCAGTTTAGGAGTAACCGTAACAGTTAATGTCTACAGTTAAAAACAGAGTGGATCTATTTCTTACCACTAGTGCTAGACTTCTAGCCCCCAAAGTGCCCCACAGTGATTTCTTGGACAGTGATACAACCCCAGAGCATTCACCAGCATGGGGAATTTACCAGTTCTAACCTCCGTCCCTGTACCTGTGGTGTGGTCTGCAGCTCAGCCAGTTCTGACAGTCTCTGGGCTAGTACCGCTGCCCTGGACTGTTCTGCTCTGTCAAACCCACTGATACTGAGGATCTTGTTGGGGCATCCATCTGCACACTTGACTGGGTGGCTGTTTTTAAATATTAACATTCATTATATGCTGTGTGAAGGGGCTGCACTTCAGGGCACCCCAGCAGGGTGCCACTTCTGGTTGGTATTGGGCTATGGTATCAGGGGACCCTATTACATAATGGTGGGAGTGAGGATTCTGGGTATAACTACCTGGCTTAGCCCTGGCCCTGACACTCACAGGCTGTGTAATCTCAGACAAATTACTTAGCCTTTCTGTACCTTTAGTTTCCTTATCTGTGAAATAGGGGTAATAATAATCCTCCCATTTCAAAGGATATCTTTGAGAATCAAATGAATTAATCAAGCAAAGCATTTAGGACAGCACCTGGCACACAGGAATCCTGACACAGATGCTGTTTACCACCACTGTTGTTATTATCCCCCAGCCCTTAGGGAGAGAGGCAGGGCCTGTGGTCGCAGAACCTCCAGTGCTGTGACACTTAGGATCAAACAGTTTCGTTATGTCACAGGGTTACAACGTACACATGTTGTTTTCTGTAACTGCCATGACTGCAGAAAAGCCAGGAGGCACTGCCTTTACATGGGTCTAGTTTAGGCCTTAGAAAGACTAAGAGATGCTTCTATTTTTGTGACCATTTTATAGATGATGCTGCTGAGGTTAACAAACTTGCCCCAAGTCATACACTTAGAAAATGGCAGAACTTGGATTCAAATCCAAATCCACTGGGCCCCAAGACACTTGACCACTGAATAAAATGCCACACTGTTTTCTCCAGTGATGCGGGACAGCTCCTTTCCCCCCCTCCTTGTCTCACTTTGTCACATCATCCCAAAGCTTGGCTGCCTGCAGTGGCCAAGGTCTCTCAGATATGTGTGAATGTATTTTGTGAAATATATCCCTAAGCTGCCCTTTTCCAAGGACTTAGTCAAAGGCCAGAGGGGTGGTGCCAGTTGGCCAGGAGGGTGGGGGCTGATGCTCTCTTCCTTTGGCATGGTTTGCATGTTGGTGGACACCAAATATCCCCATGGAAGTAGACTCCAAAAGGGAGGAGGGGTGGGGAGAGGCACAGTTTGGGTTCCAGCTGGGCCCCGGTTTTATCTGTAGTGCAGATTTATACTTGCTTTGGCTGTTGAGATGTAAAAGGGTCCAGCAAAATGGACACCACAGAGGCTATATTTAGGAGGTTTTCATAGATGGCCTGGCTCCCCTATGTCCCTTAGGGTCCCACCGGGGGATACACAGCAGTGATTAGCAAGGCTGGACGCCACTGTGGCTCCACTTGCGGGCAATTGCAACAGCAAGACTTTTTTCTTCTCAAAAACTAATTTCTAGGTCAAATTCACAACAAACTCAGATATTTGACTTTTTAGTTGGAGAACATTTACTGCAGACTTAAGTCTCACTCCTTGCCTGTCACCTGTCCTGTGAAAACCTTTACCTGCCACATCCCATGTCCGATGGCCCAGCAGGCTTTCAGTTTGGTTATGTCATGTCCTCTCCTTCTTCCAGAGTTTCCTCTTTTTGTATTTCTTGTCTTCACATCTTCCTTTTCTCTTTTTTTGCTAGGAAAAACAAAGTAAGAAAACAGCTGTGACGGTGCTTTAAAAGTTCAAAGCACTTTACAAACCAAAGGCGCCTGCAGAGTACTTCATGTCTTCTGTGTCTGTCAGGGCCCTTGAAAGGGAAGGAGGGCTGTTTGTTCATTGTTAGATGCCAGGCATTGATTGCTTTAGGCCCCTTGGTGTATATTTTATCTAATTCTCATAATGATCCTGCGAGACTATTGTTCTTATTCTAGAGCTGAGACAGCTAAAGCTCAGAAAAGTTACATAACTTGCCCAAGTCAGACAGCTAGGGAGTAGAGAACCTGAAGGTGAGCCCACACTCTGAAATCTTTCCTCTTTCCACTCTATCTTTCCCCACATTTTTACACTACAGTGCTCACTTATGGTGAAAAATAAGGGAAAAATTATTCAATTCAAGAGAAAGGAATACAAACTTAAATTCAGAGAAGCTGCTGCTTCTCTGAGTCCCCTCTCTGGCTTAGCTCTGTCAGAGAGGCCTCTGCTACCCACCCTGCCCTCTACTTTGAAGTCACGATGTTTCTGGGAACTTTATCTGGGTTTTTTTTTTTATTGTCTTAAAAACTACGATTTGGGAGAGAAGTTTCTTTTAAGAAGTCAGTCTGTCACCTGACAATATTAGAACTGCCTAATACTATGTAAATCTATGTAAAGCATCCACAATAAGATGGGGACACACCTTCCAGGTGTGCAGCCTGAATGGTCACTGTCAATTCTCTATGGGGTGGAATGAGCCTTTTTCTTTGAGCTTAGACTTACGCAATTCAGAGTTCTCAACCCCAAACTAAGGCCTGGCTCTTTGGCACAGTGAAACACTGCCTAAGCCATGAACACACTCTGATAAAGGTCAAAGACGGGGCTATAGTTTTTTTTTTATTGGAAAAACTATTTACTATGGACAATCTTAGAGCTGTCAGGCACTCGACACTGTTGCAGGAAAGATGGGCTCGCATGATCCTGAGTGAAAGATATCAGGTGTTGATGCTAAGACAAGTGAGAGCAGAGGTTAAAATTGGGGATAGTCAGTGGTGATATCAGAGATAATTTTGAGAAGCTCCCTGCCTCATAATCCCCATCAGCCTTCCTAAACTATTGTAAACAAACACAAAGTAAAGTTGTGAGAACCCAAAGAGAAACCCGCAATAGAAAACGTCAGCTTCGAATGCCCACCGGTGCTGAAGAGGACAGCGCTATCTCACTACAGTGTACCTAGCAAGTAAAGATTTTTCCTCCCCTTTTATCTCTTCCCTCACAGCTTCAACCCTGGGCGGGACACCGGTCATAAATAGCAGCTGGAAAATGGGGGAGAAAGAATTTAATATGGATCTTAACCATGCCCTCCTTTCCTAAGATGGGGGAGCAGCTTTCGGCAGGGCTTGGGTGGAGGAAGGGCACGTGGCAGGGGGAAGTCTTAACTTTGAATGATGATTGATCCACTGATGACTACATCCAGCTAGTCACATTTCAGTACTGAACTGAGACTACAACTGTGATTTCAAATGACAGTAGATCGCCCTTTTACCTAAGCATGACTCTGAAAGTCGGGGTTAAGGGGAGGACCTGACTAGGTTTAAAAAGAGAGTGGAAAAATACAAGTTTTATGATCAGACCTCATGAGTCCTGCTTGTTTAATGCGCCACTTTCGGTGAAGGATTGGCAGAAAGAGAAAACCCATTAAGTTGCAGAGCAGAGTTGGCTAGAAGATGACTCGGTATAATGCAGCTTTTGATTAATTTTATCAGCTTCCGGAAGCACATTTTCTACTGTAAGGAAAGAATAATCAAACTGTAGGTCTTCTGTAACAGTGTTTACCAAAAAGTGGTAAGTTTAAGGGATACACAGATGAACAGTTTTCAAATATTAAGAGTTAAGCATTTGTTTTAATGTATTATGTTAATTAGAATAAACTAATAGATTATCTCGAAATCGAAGTGAGTTAAACTAAAAGGTGATTTCTCACCTCACATCATAGTCCAGTGTGGGCTTTGATGGAGGAGGGTCTTCTGTTCCGTAGTCATTCAGAGACTCAGAGTCCTATTTGGGGCTTTAGGTTCTAGGTCCTTGAGTCTGCTTTTTCTAGCCACTGGAAAGTGAAAAAGAGGGCACACGGGATCTCTCGGGAGTTATTTAGAGGCCAGGACTGAAAGTGCCATGAATCACTTCTAGTCACATTGCTGTTGAAGTCAGTCACATGACTCCATCCAGCTGCAAGGGAAGCTGGGAAATGTATGCTAGCCCTGTGACCAGGAGGCAAAGGAAATGGGAGGAGGGGCTCCCTGACACTCTCTCACATGCGTGCTCTACGAGAAGAATAGCCCATCAAATCCTTGCTGGTGTGCTATTGCTTGGATGACAACTAAAGTGGCAGAGTGAAGAACAGTAATTCACTTCCTGCTGACCACATGGATCACTGGAAGGCAGCTTCCTGTGGGGAGCGAGGTGGAGTGGGATAGGAGGGGAAAATCACTACCAATAAAAACACTGAAGAATGTGGTGGGGAAAAAAATGTCATTATGTAAATTCAGAGTGATTTAGGGCTATTCCACCTCCTGTAGATTTCTGCTTAGGACATAGAAAAAGAGGAACAAAAAGGGATTAAAACCCTCTTTCCCTTCAGGTCATTTCCCTCTAATTAGTCTTAAAATAAAGCTACTTAAAATGAAGTTTTTATTATTGACTTATCATCACCAGTTAATTTCTTGCACGAGGAAGAATTTTCAGGAGTAGATTTTTATAAATCAACTGGCTATTATTCTTTGTGTTTCATTTTATCATCAACGGATCATGAACAGTTATTTCTTATGCAAAGAAAAATAGAATTTCTAGGTGTGAATTTTTGTTAATCAATTGGTATTACGCTTTACATTTCATTTTCATTTTCATAATGTGATAGCATTCATTTCTTTTGTCTGCCTTTGTCATTACGGCCACTTTCTGTGTTTGTGGTGGGTCAGGGCTGACTGTGGAGCCAGGACGGCGGGCGGGGGGTGGGGGCAGATTCTAGCTTGGCCTCACCAGCTGCCTGACTTTGAGTAAATTTCCTAATCCCCCCATGCCTCAGTTTTCTCATGTAGAAAATGACAGCAATAATAGTACCTACCTAACACGATTGTTGTGAGAGTTAAAAGAATTAATATTTATAAAGCACTGTTGTACAATGGTGCCTGGCGTATCCTAGGTACTGTGTACGTTTTTGGTGTCAATTTCTCTTTCACAGTGGTGACGATGTTTCCTTTTGGCATGATATGTTAAAGTAAAAACAGTGAGCCTTTTAAAAGAAAAACATTAATAAATAATAGTACAAGTGGTGGAGTGATATGGCCAGAATTGTGATGTGGTAACTGATGGCTTCCTTATAAATCAGGCAGTAGATTTGGTTTGGAGTTTTTTCAAATCGGTCAATGATGAATGAAAACTCTTTTCCTGAGATTAACAATAGTGTTTTGCTACAGCACCATTGCAACAAAAGTACCCTAAAACCGATACTCAAAGAGGCTTGGTTTCTGAGCAAGTTGGGATACACAACAACATAAAGACAGGACCCAATATTACCTGTTTCCTGCCGGGAGCCAGGAGAAAGACAATGGCTTGGGCTCTGTTGGCCATGGGGGGTTGCTCACAGGGGAATGTTGGGTAGAATTATCCAGCCTCACCAGCAGCACCAGGCTGGGCAGAATCCCCTCAAGCAGGATACGTGCCCTGAAAAGGCGGTGGGCGTGGAGGAGCAGGGAGAACTCGCGCTCTCACGAGGAAGAAGGGCAGAGCTAAACCGAGCATCCTTTTCATTTACTCCATTCACTCCACATTTGCTAATCCCATCTGTCACTCCTCTTCCTCAGGGGTAAAGCGAGTAAAATGGGCAGAAAATGTGCTTAGGAAAAATTCCTTTTTGTGGAGGAAGAAAAGCTGTTTCTCTCTAATAAAGGCACCAAACTGTTAGGGTGCTCAGTTGTTTGGTCTCCTTTGTAGTATTAAGACCTGCAACGTCAGCATGGCTCTTTGGTATTAATTAAACTACATTAATTAATTAATTAAACTACATCCCGTATCACCCACTGGAATCTTCTCCATAGTGTATCTTTCTTTCCACTAATTCTAGTGGAGTTTTTGTTGCTCTACCTCATAGACAACCTGGGGCAAGTTAAGGTATTTTTCTCTTGATGAGGTAGAAAAAAATGTACAGTGGAGCCCTGCTTTAAAAAAAATCAATTCATGGGTGATCTTAGTAGCTATCATGTAACTGGTGTGTGTGTGTGTGTGTGTGTGTTGGAATAGATAAGGAGTCATTTTTTGCTATTTCTTGGCCCTCAGATATGATAAGAGAATTTACACATTCAGCAAATTCCCAAGATTGTTCTTGAGCTTCCTTAGAAATTTAGGTTATTCTTTGAAGTGAGACGCAGTAGTCTTCCATTGTTAATTTTACAAAGTGCCAATAATCTATCTTCCATGCTTTTAAAGTTATGCTTACATTATTCATGACATAAAAGTACTAATTTTAATGAATGTTTATAGATTTTTAATGCACAAGATTATCAATTATTAAAAGTATGTGTTACTTTCTGAAGCCAAAAAACAATCGCCTAGAGTTATTTATGCTTTGTTCTGCTAAGCTCATTATTATCAGGCAACGAAATAGCATGTCATATTTTTGCAAACTGCTTAACAATAGTTATTAGTACCAATTACCCACAAAGCCAAGTGGGAAGTAGTTTTATTTTTTTCAAGTATTTGCCTTGGAAATGAAAACACTAAATATTGGTTTATATAAAATTACTTTTGCAATGTGGGAATTCTGATTTTAAAAAAACAAAACATTTTCTTTATACAGCTCAGTGGTGACATATTTTCAAGTTTCTAATGGTACACCCAGGAAATATTCATAAATCAGTGTCTAGTACAATTATATTGTACTCTGAGTGACCTGAGAAAAATCATTCCACATTCCCATATTCTACTTGTCTTTGAAGAAATAGAGATCGTGATATTCTATTACATAAAGTCTTAGAAGCTCTCTGGGATACAGAGCATGCTAATTTTTTTACTTTTCTGAGATTACGATACTTACAATTTATTTAGATATAACTTTTGAATTAGGTCTGTCCATTTAGTTGAAAATAATTACAAATTTGAGGGTACGATTGATGTGTCTTTGGGACACAATATCTTCATGTCCTTTGTAATGTCAAAATTTCCCTGGTTTTACAGTAATAAAATGGCACCTTCATTTTTAATGACTATGCTGTAAGGCACTGTCAACTCTTTTTGTAGAGATTATAACATTTCATTGCTCTGGGTAGCACTATGCTTTGAAAAAAATTGCAGCTCTAATTTTAGCAGTGGAACCAAACATTTATGTTGCTAATTACAAAACTTTTGAAGGTCAGTTATAAACACAAAATTATTGCAATATTAATTTACTTTCCCCATTTTTTGGTAAGAATGTGGAAGAAGATAGAACAAAGTATGTATACCAAAAAGGAAAACCACATTTTGAAAGAACAAAGCTGTCATTTAGGAAAAGTAATTTCAAGTAATATTTCATTTGAGTAGTACATATTCAATATGAAAATTATGGAAAATGCATTAAAATAGAAATAAAAAATTTAATCATGCCAGTATTCCATCACTCAAAGGCAATATGTTAATGATTCTGAGAATATTCCAAACCTGGTTTTCTAGAGCCTTTTCTTTTTAGATTGTTGTGTTCTTACTATAGATACCAATTTATACACTGCCTTTTAATTTAACATTACAGCATAAGCAATTTATGGATTATAGCAAACTTTTACAAACTTTGTTTTAAATTGACTACGTAAGTATTATAAAATAACAGATACTTCATTCTTATGAGTGTAAATGGTGCTCTGAAATTGACTGAGTTTTTGGAGCTTATCCTCTCTGCCTCATTTATTTTCTTGTCTTCTCTGTCTAGTCTGTTAAGCAAAACTAAGCTGTTAAAACTAAGACTTTGCTGCATTTACTATAAAAGTCCTAAAGTTGGCTGAGCAGGACCTGACCCTGGCTCTAATAGAGAGAGCAGCATAAAAATCAGATGGCAACATTTATCATTTGATTACAGAATGCGTATGTGCCCATTTACTATAAAGTTGATTTGTTAAGATTTAGTAGCTTCTGGACCCTAGGAGAAATATTGAAATAGTGTCTCTCCAGCAGGTGTATGCTTGACAGTGTCATGGCTTACGACATGCATCTGCAGCATTCCCTCGCCGAAATAATGTCAAAAGACAATATGTGGTAGTTTGAGAAAACAAATGTTTTAAATGAAATTTCAGGATTGCTTAGATTTTTTCATAGTTTTACTTCCTACCCAATAAAGGCCTAATTTTGTCATCAAGCTATGGTCATTAATTATGTCCATTTTTAATTGGGTGTAGAGGATCCTGTTGTCATTCATGTGTGGTTTTCAAATCACTATCACCATCATTTTGACACACTTGTGACCATGTTGAGTATACTTCATTCTAGGTCTGTGATACCTACATCAATAGATGTTTAGCTTCTCAGGTCCTCTAGGCATTTTCTTCATTTTCCATATGTTATTAACTTGCAGAGTGTATTAGTCAGCTTTTGCTGTAATAATGTTATGTATGTGACCCCTAAATCTCAGCGGCTTATAACAAAACATACTTTTCTGTGTGTGCCTGTGGGTCTGTGGGCTATTCAGTGTTCACCTGGGCTCAGCGGGGCTTGGCTTCAGGCTGCAGGCCTGGTTCAGGACTGCTCCCTGGGTCTCTTCTGGGGTTCAGGCTGATGGGTAGTGAGTGCCTGTGGCATATTTTCCCTCTGGCAATGACAGGAACTCAGGAGAGCAACCCAAATGCACAAGCACATTTTAAATCTCTGCTTTGTGTTACTTCCACTGACATCCTATTGGTCAAAGGGAGTTACATGCCCAAGTCCAAGATCAAGGACTACTATCAGGATATGGCAAGGTTATATAGAACTACTATAGGGGGATGACATATTGAGACCAATAATTCTACTTACCACCTGGTGTTGAATATGTTATGTTTGGGGTTTACATATGTGTGTGTGTGTGTGTGTGTATATATATATATATATATATATAATATGTATTCTCTATTGGCTTCCATTTTTATAAGGCAACTGGTCTTTTCCATGCATTTTCAAATGCCGTTTTCATCACAGACTCTTCTTCCTCAGTCACTCTTCATAAGTTTTATTGGCATGGAATACCCTCCAGCTACATTTCATAGTGTTTGATCTGGAAGATCAATTAGAGTTTTAATTCTATCATTTTACAGGTAAGGAAACTGAAGTCCAAAGAGATTAAGTGACTGGCACAAGAACATACAGCTAGTCAGTGACAATATATTTTAATGGAGGAGGACATTTTAAAGTCCCTTTCCCTTTTGATTCAGATGTCCTGTCTCATTCTATGCTCCGTGAATAATCCCAGTGCCACTTCCCAGGAGGAATCCAGCTGGTCTGCCTACATTGGAAATGCTAAAAACAGAATAATAGATTACCTGGGGCACAGGGAACAAGAATGAGTCCTGCCTGCAAATTGCCCAGCAGGCAGCAAGTATCTATCCTCCAGGAGCAGAGGTGGCAGAACACTGGGCTGCTGGTCTCTGCATAGGATTCACAGATCTTCTGAATGTCAAGGTTACTGAGAGTGCCTTTTAAAAACAGTTTCATGAATCCTGGAAGTCACCGAGTGGTTATAGTAAGACGTTTTGTGTGCATTTTGGGGCATGCTTCTAAAAGCCTTCTGTGTAGGAAAAAGCCATGAAATTAGGGAGTTTCAGATGATTTGTGCAAGTGCAAATTAATGTGTTTTAAATATTTTAGCTGTGGCAAGATCACATCCACCTTATTACTGTTCATAAAATGATTAATATTTTAATTCATGTCACCTGTCATGTGAGATTCCCAGTGAAACTGAGTACTTCAACATCAGGTAATATTTATTGAGAGCCTGTGTGTGCCTGTGTGTGCATATGTGTGCGCACGTTGGAGCCCCTCATCAGCTTGATGACTAACTGCTTTATTGGTTTCCTTCTATCCACTATGGCCAGGAGCCAGCTGTGCCTACTTGTTTCATTGTGCGCATATAGTATGTTAGAATGACACTACACAAGAATTAAAATATAAAATTTTAGGGGTAAGGACCAAAATTCAATTGGTTATTTTTTTGCTGCTGGAGAAGTTCCTTTCATTACCTACTCTGTTTTTGATGCTTTTGTTTATGAGTTTTGGCATGTTACATTCGTGTCAATTTGAAACAAGTTGCGTAGATTGAAATACATTATCTTCATCTTACCTGATAACAATTCTGATCATTTCTGACTATGACTATAAAAATGTTGTATAAAAATGTTAATTCAGAGACTAGAATTAGCAGCAGTTTATTCTACAGCTGAGGTGATCAAGCAAAGTTCCATGAACTGATGAAAATAAATGATGACTATTTATCAGATATAGTTAATAAAAACCTGCAGTGCAGGGGTAGAAGAAGAGTTCTTACTCTATAGAAATGGAAAGTTAAATATTTTGATTATCAATTTTCTAATATCATAAGTTCACTACAGAAATATTTTATACTATAATTTATATATCACTTTCATTCATATGTGGGAGCTAAATATTGAAACAGTTGATCTCATGGAGACAGAGTGGAATGATGGTTACCAGAGGCTGGGATGGGTTGTGGGGAGGGGGGAATAAAGCGAGGATGGTTAATCGGTTCAAAAATACGGTTAGATAGTTAGATAGAATGAACAATATTTGATAGCACAACAAAGTGACTATAGTCAACAATAGGTTATGGTATCTCTTTCATTTATTTAATTCTATTTGGAAATCAACCTCATATTTTTTGTGTTATTTTTTCAAAGGGATGAGATTTGGTCTTTTCCATCTATTGGCTTCTAGTCCATTTGTTTTCTGGTTGACTTTCCTATAGATGATAGTTCTGACTGTATAGTACTGTAGCACGGCTGATTTAGGATTTTTTATTATATTGGATCACCACATGGTCAGATAGGCTAAATCATTTGAACATGTAAAGTTGGCCAGAAATTCTGATGACCTCTCTCTGCCCAGTTGGCTTGTTGGGTGGCAAGCTTTTGAATCTTTTTCCCTTCTTTATACACATTGGGGCCTCTGTGCTTCCTAAACCTAAGAGAAACTTGAGGACTTAGCACATAATGAAAGTCATAGACAAAACACGAAATTTTGCCAAGATTTTTCTGTTTTTTTCATTGATCCAAAGCTCATAAATATTCTGTTTTATCTATATATACAAACTGACTAGGGAGGGATATGATTACATTTAGTGAAAATATTAGCAACTAACATTGAACCAATACAAAGTACCAAGGTCTGTGATACGCATACATCAGCTCATTTCAATTCGTGTAACAAATCTTTGAGGAAGGGAGCTCATTTTATCTCTAATTACCAGATGAGGGAAATTTGGTTTCCAGAGATGATGTAACTTATTCAAGGTTATATAACTAGTAAGTGGTGGAACAGGAATTCAAAATACAATATGCCAAATTCCATCTTCAAAATTTCTGGTCTTTTCATTAATCTCAAATGCTAATATGTATGATAGTTGAATGCTTAAAAGATAAGTTTTTCCAGAAGTATGTTTTATCTGAACATACGAAGAACATAATTTTGAGTAGTTTTATTTATATATTATTTATAGGGTACTGAAGTCATAACATTTACAGAACACACCCAAAGAGGCCTTTTTGTCCCAGAGTGGCCAGAAGGATGAATGAAATTAGAAATTTAAAGGAAGTCCAAGACTAAAGGGTGAATTAAAATGAAACGATGAGCCCACAGATCTGGCGAGTGGTCAAGGCTACTGTAACAGAACAAGTAGAAAAAGAAAGGAAAGTTTAAAAATGAGCATAAGAAGAAGGAACAGATGTCATTTTTCTCAGGTTCATCTTTTTACTATTAATTGTTTTGTATTCTTATACTCAGAGGAATGTGGGCATGTTTTCAAGATTTGGTAAATTCTACAGTAAGATGAGGTCAGGCCTTTGGAGAATTCTCTTCTTTGTTTCCCAGACACCAGTTTCTAATTTTTTTTTGTATGTCATATTCCTTAATTCAGGCACTGGCTGTGATAGTAAGGGGTGGAGTGATCCCCTGCTCAGACAAGAGAAAGATGCACTGTGAGCCCGTGACAGGAGGGGCGGGTCCCTCTTGACAAGGTTAGTAGTGCCAGGCAGTTGTGAGGTGCAGAAGCTGCTCACACATTCCTCTCTTGGCAGTGGCAGTGGTCTCAGAGGCAAAAAAGCATCCAGATTCCCAGCTCCCACCTTGACCAGCTGAAGCAGAGGTGGCAGTGGCAGCACAACCTGCTGTGTGCAAGGCTACCAGACTGGCTGTGGGCCTGTGGCTGAAATTCTCCAGTGAAGGCGGTGTGGTTTGTGCCAGGGACTTGCCTCCATGGAGGAGGGTAGGCTCCTTCCAGAAGAGACAGACAGGCAGCTTGGGGAGAGGACCGCTAGCCCCACCCGCCCTCAGGGGAGGCAGTAGCTTTTGTCCTCGGGGCACATAAAAGTGCTTGCTGTGGCATTTTAGAGAAAAAGAAGTGAGCCCCACGCTTTGTGGAGTCGTGGTGTGATAGGTGCCCTGTCAGAGGTAGGGCAGCTGCTCCCAAGTGCCTTGACTTAATTTTCCCCTATGGAACCATCACCAGTCCTGAGTGGAAACAGTCATGGCTGCCTTGTCAGCCAGGGTTGGGGAAGGGGTGGAGGAGGAGAAGACCCCAAATGGTGGGGAGCTGGTGCCCTGGTCCCTTTTGTCTTAGGGGGCCCTCCAGCATGCTGCACTCTCTTCTTGGCTGGAAGTGGCCTGCCCTGAATGCCCAAGCTCCAGGAGACCCACAGTTCCCCTGGGACCCATTGGTTCATCAAGGCTGCTGTGGTCTGAGTGGGTTCTGGGGGACATTGGCTGTGGATCTAGTGGCATAGAGACCCAGGGGCTGAAATTCCTAGGTTGGGAAAACTGCAACAACATTGCTTGTCCATGAAGGAGGGAAATAAGCCACACCCTCCATGCAGAACCTGGACACAATGGGCAGAGTACCATTGGGGCCATACTTCCCACCCCACAAGGCTAGAATTGGCCATCCCACAGCTCACCCGCACCAGAAGCTCATGCTTTGGGGGCAGAGGTGGCTATGTCTGTAGCATTGGGTGGTTGGAGGAGGAGAGGTTCCCCATCTCCACACCCCTTGCTGGGCTTCCCAGATTTAAACTCCCCAAATGGCACCTTGGGCCTGTGACCTAAGAGGATGGTGCCTTATCTAGGCAAACACTGTGGGCAAGATGCTGGGTGGAGTGCTGTCAGCTCACATCTCAGTCTCACTGCAGCTTGTAGAAAGGCAGTGGAAATTATCCTAGTAGGTGGGATTGCTTGGACTCCCCTGTCCCTCCTCAGCTTGGTGGGGTTGCAGCTGCATCAGCCTGAACTCAGACCAATGGTGGGGTGCTGCCTAGCTTTAGACTCCCAGACTAACATGTTAGGCCTATGGCCAGACAGGGTGGGTCCCCTTCCAGGCAAATAATGTATTCAAGATGCAAGAGGGGATGCTATCCCCTCACAACTGAGTCCTGCAGCAGCACATAATTGATGGTAAGGAGTGCTTGGGTTCCCAGTCCCTCCTCAGCTGGGCTAGGCTGCATCAGTCTGAACTCAGCCCAAAAGTGAGGCACACTCTGGGCCTGTGACCAGAGAGGGTGGGGCTCTTCTCAGGCAGGCTATGCTGGCAGGAAAGTATGGGGAGTGTAGTTTGCTTGAGGCTCAGTCCTACAGCAGCTGGCTGCAAGATGGTGGGCAGCATCTTACATGCATGCTGGAAAGCCTAGTTTTTCTGCCGCATCAAGCCCAAGCCCAGGCATTGTGGAAGCACAGCTCAGTGTCAAACCCTCAAAATGGCACCTTGGGTCTGTCAGCAGAAAGGCTAGAGTCCCACCCAAGCAGTTAGCTGGGTGAGAAACTGTGGAAAATGCTGTCTGCACATGTCTCATTCTCAAAAGCAGCCCACAGCAGGGTGGTGGAGACCTTCCCAGGGGTATATGAGAGACCTGGGCTCTTCCATCCCTCCTCAGAGCCACACAGTGGCTGTTGGCATGCCTGCAGCTTCCCAATGTCTAGCTTGTCAGCTCTCAGAATGGTGCCTGGCTCAAGCTGCTCTAGGCTTGGATGCCTGTGGGATTCTGCATGAGTTCCTTTTCTGGAACAATGTCTCTGTGCAATCTCCAAGTAGCTCCCTGTGTTGGGCCTGAGACCTACATGGGTCGGAGGGTTCTTTTGTAGCCAAGATTATAAAAGCTCATCTCAGAGAGTGGAGCCCTAGTGGCTTCTCTCTTATTGTTTCACTGCTTCCAGGAGCTTCTCCCAGCTGTTAGCCAGCCCCTACCCTGAACCTTCTCCTTACCCACTTTTGGTGCTTCTCATCACTTCCTTGGTGAATACTAGCATTCTCTCCTAGATGATCTGTTCAAAATGTGAGAATGTGCTTACTCTTCTGGCCCTTCTCTATGGAGAAGGCACATACTTCCTGTGTCTAGTCGGCCATCTTGATCCTATTGGTATGCCTTTCTTACAGCAATCCTGTTCCCCCGTAAAAGCCGCATTTTCAATATGAGATAAAAAGACATTTTGCAAAAAAAAAAAAAAAAAAGCAAGGTTTTCATGCTTGCTGGTATAGCTGCTGCAAGCACTTCACAAATTTTCTTTTCTTGTCCCCCCTGTTTTCGTTCCTTCCTTGGCTTCCCTTCTGCGTCCTGCGGGGCGTGCTGGGTTCCTTGCGTCCTTGGTGGCTTGGTTGCTGGGTTCCTTCGGTCTTTCTTTCTCTCCATGGTTCTTATACCAGATTCCTTTATCTGGAAATGACAGGCAACCACAGCTGCAGACCTCAATCTATGGTATATATCAAGCAATTCAATTTTTTCTTGTAATGTCATGACTATTCTCTGCTTCTTGGGTGCATTTCCAGCATCACTAGTGGCACTTCCTATGAGTCCAATGGTGTTATCCAAAGTTTACAGTATTGCACTAAACATGATGAAAAATATTTGAGAACTGTGAGATACTACTTTTTACTATGATACAAAATTTGTGGGAGAGATCAACTGCTCATGTGGAGATGATTGGGGTCACATGGTGTTTTAAGAGGGTACTCACAACATTTGAGCTCACCACAATAGCAAAAGAAGGTGACTACAAAATTATTACAGTAGTACTACAGTTAATTTTGGGCAGTTATGATTTAATACTGCATCTTTATGTTTCTTTACATTTCTCTCAACTATGAATGTTCCATACTAACTATAAGACTTTACAGTTTACTGGCTTGTGCCACACTAACTATAAGACTTCAATAGGATGATGCCTTTTGCCTCATTCATGGGACGAGTCCAATAGTAAATTCCTTGTAGGGTGGGTGAGTTATGTATGATGTATATGTATAGTATGTGTTTAGCACATGGTAAGTGCTCAATAAAAACTAGTTGATGCTATTTAGCACACATAATTGACTCCAGGGAAGCAGCAAGTTGTCTGGTTGTGCTATATAGTTTTTATTACAGAAGTTATTCCCTGAGTTTTACCTTTACCATTACATTTTTTTTCTTGATCCAGAAGAGACAATTTGAGAAAAGTTTCACACCTCCTGCTAAGTCATTGTTCATATTTTGCTTTCTGATAGTGAAAAAGTGGCTAAGAGCATGTGTAATACAGCATGTTACATAAGCTTTGAGTGTGTTTCTTTGATGTTGCTTTACAGAGGTTTTGCTATTTCTATGTGTAGTTGTGCATAGAGAACAAGGATTAGAAAAGGGATTATAAAGCCAAAGATAACACATGCTATACAAAGTGAAATTAATTTGGGGACATCCTGTGAAGCACAGACACTCTTATCTAGAAAAATGTAGCTACTTTAAAAAAATTTTGGACAGTTTTATAAAGTGACAACCTGTAACTCCAGGAAAACAATCTGTAGCAGATTCTATGTGTATGGAACTAAGTTTTAACCTTCCTTTCTGTGTTGACAGAAAATATCACCTACTAGTTTCTCCTTGCACATGACTGTAGTATTTATGCAATTTCATTACACCTTCCCAGCACATTTGGTCTGAAGTAACTTTTAAGATATGAAACATAGTTTCAGCCCCACTTATGGATGGAAGACAGAGGAATTTGAGGCTGCATATTAGAAATGAGGTTTTAGAGTCATTAAATGGAGCTATGAGGTATGAACATAAATGGAGGTGAAGTGGATGAGGTGAGATTTCCAGGTAGGTAAATGTACAATTAATAAGTGTAGAGTGAGGAAAAAGATCTGATATAATGGACTTGGAGGAACTAGAGGGAGAAGAAAAGTCATTGGAAGAATATAAGGTAAAATTATACTCTCCAAAAGAGTCCATCTATGCTAAGAAAACATTCAGGCCCTGAAATGACCCTGGAATTCGTTATAAGACAAGGAGTTCCTGTGAGAACTCCATGGGCAAAGGCCTGATTTGAAATTTAAAATTGGCCAGTGAAGTTTTGAGCATGTGAAATATTAATGCCTCAGTTTCTTTTTTCTTGATTGAAGTATAATTTACATACCATGCCATGACTCCATTTTAAGTGTACAATTAAATGATTATTAGTAAATTTACCAAGTTGTATAGCTATTCACATAAATCAGTTTTAGAAGATTTCCTTCCCCCTATTGAGAC
>CAUYRT010042949.1:0-13636 GCA_963574885.1 Lepilemur ruficaudatus | reverse complement strand
CCGCCATGTCCCTTCCTTCGTGATTCTTTCCATCTTCAACCTGAGGCCCCCCCTTGGGGAACCTCAGCCCCAACCCAAACCCATCCCAGAACAGCCCGTGACTCACGTGCTCCTTCTTCAGCCAGACCTGTGCCTCTCTCCGGGACACAGGGCCTGGGTCGAGCCCTCGGCTCCTATCACCCCAATCCTCAGCCAGGTGTTCTCCTTGCAGTATAAGTTGAAGACAACTGTTAATTTCATGCTGAGATGGATACCAGGTGCTCTTCATGCACGCCCTCAACACACCCCTGTTGGGTGGGAATCAGTGGCCCTCTGTTATGGACTGAATGTTTGTGTCCCCAGATTCATATTTTGAAGCTCTACCCTCAGTGTGGCTGTACTTGGCGGTGGGGCCCCTAAGGAAGCAATTAAGGTTAAATAAGGTCACAAGGGTGGGTCCCTGACATGATAGGATCTGTGTCCTTACAAGAAGACACCAGCGTGTGCAGTCTCTCTGTCCCCACCCCCACCCCCCCGTGCCACAGAGGAAAGGCCACAGAGGGCACAGCAAGGTGGCTGTCTGCAAGCCAGGAAGAGACATCACTGGGAAACAGAGTGACCAGCACCTTGATCTTGGACTTCTAGTTTCCAGAACTGTGATAAAATGCATTTCTGTTGTTTAGGCCACCCAGGCTCTGGTGTTTTGTTATGGCAGCCTGAGTAGACTAAGATACCCTTTTAGTGGTAAAGTGATTTCAAGGGAGAGGCATGATTTGAACTTCTATTCTGACACTTACTAGTGAGGGGTTTGGGGCAAGTTATCTTTTCCTCTGAGTCTCAGCATAGTCATTGGTAAAATGTGGGTCATCACACCTGCTACAGAGGGCTATTGTGAGGATGAAGTGAGACGTCTATAGGGTATCTGGGGCACAGTAAAACACTTAGAAAATGTTATATTTAAGGCTGGGTGTGGTGGCTCACACCTGCGATCCCAGCACTTTGGGAGGCTGTGGCAGGAGAATCAGTTGAGACCAGGAGATTGAGACCAGCCTGTGCAACATAGTGAGACCCCATCTCTACAAAAAATTTAAAAATTAGCCAGACACGGAGGTGTAATCGTGGAAAGGAGACTTAGCATGACTAGCTCCGTTTTGCTTCTGCTCCCCTGTGGTGATATCTTTTAGGTCATTCTGCTTAGCTCTGCACATAGGCTAGCTCATTGTAGGAAGAGTTTAGTTTGTAGTTCAACTCTAGAAGAAAGATGATAACCATCCCTTTCCCAAAATTACCTCCCAGGGAGATAAGGAAAGTATGCACACAAGTCACAATGCTATGTTAAAGATTCATAGGAACCTCACGACGTGATTAACGTCACGACCATGAACAAAGAGGTTTCTCAACCTCCTCAGACCCTGATTGATGCACTGTTGTCTGTGGTCCTTGGTTACCTCTTGCCAGCCCCCTTCTCTTCCCCTTTCCTTAACAGAAAAAGGAGCCTGAAGTTCATACTAAGTTAAGATGGTTCTTTAGGACATCAGTTCACTATCTCCATGGTTTGCTGGCTTTCCCAACAAAAGTTGCTTTCCTTGCCCCAACACATTGTCTCTTGATTTATTGGCTGTTGTGCAGCGAGTGGTACAAGCTTGGACGGTTACAGTGCCTCCAGCTGTAGTCCCAGCTGCTCGGGAGGCTGAGGCAGGAATTTGAGGTTGCAGTGAGCTATGATCATGCCACTGCACTCCAGCCTGGGTGACAGAGCGAGACCCTAGTTCTGAAAAGAAAAAAAAAATGTCATATTTAAATGAAGACAATCTCATCTGGAGACAATAACACCTCTTGGTGCGATCACTTGATAAAACAACAGCCGTAACATAAACCACCGGGGCTGCCTCCTCTGGACATTGAACGTGAAGTCTCCATTTGTTTACCAATTATCTTTTGGGTTGGTGGAACAGTGTTCATCTTCTGCCAACACCAGCCTCTCCTAGGTCTACAGGATTCACACACAAGAACTCGTTCTTGTGCTCTTCTCTGTACAATTCTGGGATCACAGATAAGAGAAGCAACCAGTCTGCTGGAACATTTAAGTCCTCCTGCCCTTCTGAGACCTGCAGACATAGGTAACAATTCCATCTGCCAAACTTCCAAGTCTCGATGTGTCCCCTGGGGCCATAATTCACCCCCTGAGGCCACCCCCTGCAGGATGGTTGGAGGTATCCCATGGAGGAGCCAATCCACCAGCTAGTTCCATGAGCGGTGCCAGCTTGTTAGATCAAATGGGAGGCAGGGAGAGATTTACGGCTTATCTTAAAACATCTGGAACAGCAATGTCAATTCCAGACAAACAGCAGGAGAGGGGACTTGGGGCCAAATTACAGACCCTGCTTCTGAAGAGCAGCTGCCCTGGGTGTTCGCCTTGAGCACCTCTCAGCACGCCGCCTCCGCGGATGCACATCTGGACTCGCAACCAGGAGTGAGAACTATACATTTTTCTTGCTGTTGAAATATGGCTCCCCGGGGACCCAGCAGGTCGGGCCAACGCCGACACTTCCCGCATCCTGACCTCAAACAAGGCCACATTCCCCAGGATAACAGAGGGAAATCTTCCAAGCCTGCAGGCTGCTGTCAGCTAAGAATTCAGGCATCCTTGCTTCATGCTGAGAGCAGGCTCTTAAACATATCACTGCCTGGGCCCAGCTTAGTGGAGAAGGAAGTAGACAATGTGATTAACATGTAACTATAAAATGTTGCAGCCGTAAAAAAAAAAAAGAGAGAGAGAGAAGTTACGCGGAAGTAATGGCTGGGTGAATAGCCCCATCAAGCCACTTCCAAAAGCCCCGTCTCACTGAATAGCAGTTATCTCCTTCGCCAAGTGGAAACTGCCTTAAGACATTTTCAAAATTAGTGCCGTTCTGCCGCAGCCACAGTAACTGACTGCACCAGAGACCTGACCACAGCCGACTTGCTAGAGTCTCAAACATCCTCGAATTTGCCTTTTAAAAAGAAGATGTCATCCTATGGGGGAAACGTCGGGAGTTGGTTCTCAACCTCAGGGTCATAATCAAGTGGGATGTGTTACAGCTAATTCATTTCTAAGGTACAGTAAAGAAATCACGTGGTGAAGAAAAGAGAAAGAAGGAAAAGACACTGGAGATTATCCCTGTAATAAACGCCATCCTCTCACTTGTATTCTGACGCGATTTCCTGATTGAGAGAGGAAGAAATTGTTAAGACAAAGACCACGGCAGTGATCAACTGGAGTGCGAGGTAATCTGCCTGCCCTTTGCGGAACTCAGAGGAGGGAAGACAGTCACCAAGTGGCGCTAGGATGGAGACTGGTCCGGGGCTTTTATGTTCCGGTAAGGCTGGTTTCACCGCGGCTATGCTAATTAAGGATTGCAGCAAACAGCCTGGGTAGGGTAGAAGGAATCCGTAAGTCCCTACTATGAATCTGAAGTCCTTGCTGGAGTCCGTCCACGATGAGTTACAATAATAAATCGCATTGTTCACTCCTCAGGTCTAGCACGCTGGGATGGCTCAGTTGGGGGTTACCAGTTTGGGCTGGTTAAGACTGGTTGGCATAAAACACAACATCTGGGTTTGGTATCTCTGAGGCAAATGCCACTGCACGTGGAAAGTTCTTCCTCAGGATACAGTGGCTGAGGCAGGAATCAAGGCTGGTACCCCATGAGTCTGCTCTGAAAAGCATCGCTGGAGGGGCAGGAAGGGGCCTCAGACTTGCAGGAGCCCTTTCCTGAGCCCAGGTGCGGGGGCTTCAGCTCCTCATCCCTCCCTGGAGCGTTCTGGGCAGGGGCCCTTCCTACGCTGCTGCCATGTGGCTCTTACGCTCACCCATGTCCTGGTTAAGCCTCCGGCTCACAACTCTTCTGGGGCCTGCCTTTTCTTGCTATCCTGGAGAAAACCTTCTTGCTCGATCGTATTTTCTTACAAATTCGTTCTCTGGTTTAGGGTTGATACTCCAGTCTTTTCCTGAAATGATACTGTTGTTCTATTATCCGCCACAAACCACTTTCTGCTCTGAAGGCTTATTAACACGAACCAGAAGACCCTCCAAGTTCATTAGACAGGACAGATGTGAGGATGACGTTCTCCTCAAAGGGTCCAGCCCCACTTGACACCCCCAGACCTGCACTAAGAGGGTCCTCCTGAGCCAGGCCTGGAGGTGGCACCGTGTGCTTGGCTCTGCGTGGGAGACACCAAGACCCTGGCCTGGGTCCTCTGCTCTTACTGGCTGTGAGACGGGGGGTGAGAAACGTGACCACCTTGCATCTCAGTCTTCTGAAGCATGAAGTGGAGATCACTATAGACCCGTCTTGTGGGGTGTTGTGGGAAGTAAAGAAGATTGTGTTTAGCGTAGTGCCTGGAACACCTCCGGGACACAATAAAAGGAACAGCTACATTCTGGCTGTTCAGGCCCGGCCCTGGGGGGCAGCCGAGGAGGATATTAGGTGTGGCTGGTGGCCACGGACTGCAGATTGGGGGACCAAGTTCTTGAGTCCAAGCCCAGATGAAAGTCCCATCTTGAAAGATGTGGGAGTCGAGCCCTGGAATTCTGTTCCAGAGCGGATGAGAAAACATCCGTGTCTGTCCAAACCAAGAAGGAAAGCATCAAGTAGGGAGAGTTTAAAACTTTAAGAAGTCCCAGAGGCTCAGTGGTAAGAACCAGGGAGAGATTCCAGGGGTGTACGTGATCAGGGGACATGTCGAAGCTTAGGAAGGAGCGGGGAGGTAGACAGGCAGGGCCAGGTGCCCGAGACGCTTACGTGTGAGTTAGACCTTGTGAGAAATTGCGGTGTCAACCTGATAGGGAGCGTTTAAAAATGTTCAGAAAGGATAAGTAGGCTCTGTCCAAGGCGGCTTGTGAAATGCAGAGGCTGCTGCGGTCTGCAGAGACTGAATTTGACAAGGCTGGAGGATTAGGGGAGCATAACTTGAACCAGCCCCCGACGACACCCTGTTGGAAAGGGATGCCTTGACAGACAAGCATATGGACGGGCTCTAGCCCTATTTTCTTCTCTCTCTTTTGTTTCCCATAAAGAAGAAAAGATCTGAAGCCAGGAACTTAGGACAAAGAAGGGTGATACTGTCCTTTCTTTACAGGAGTCACAGACAGGTGGCTCAAACCCTACCCTTCCGTGCTGGTGAGCACGTGGGGACACAGACCCTGCCAGGCACAGGGATGAGGCAATACAGGGAACACGTTTTTCTAGAATTCAGTTTAGCAAAATCCACACGTCTACAGCGTCTACATGGGAAGACTGTGTCTTACATACCTCTGGGCTTTTACTGGTGAAGATAACTAAATGAAAGGCACAGACACTTCTGAATTGCCGCCACAGGCTCTGGGCCCCTCACAACGCTTCTCAGTGGGGACACCTCGGATGGTCTCGGAACCTATTTCCCCTGCCATGAAACAGGGACGGCAAAACACCATTCCTGGGCTTGCTCAGAGCATCACCTGGGACAGTGAACAGGCCTGGAAATGGTACCGTATCTCTCCACGTTAGGGAACGTTGCTTTGGTGACACAGGAAGAGGCGGAGGCCTTGGAGTCTGGGAGAGGGAAGGGCAGAGAGGCCGGGACGGCGGGTCATCCACCATCTCACAATGATCCAATGCCTGGAATTGCTGTGCAGGACTTAAAATCACAACACAAAGAAACAGTTGTGAAAATACACACAGGCTGGGCCGGGCGCGGTGGCTCACGCCTGTAATCCTAGCACTCTGGGAGGCCGAGGCGGGCGGATCACTCAAGGTCAGGAGTTCGAAACGAGCCTGAGCAAGAGCGAGACCCCGTCTCTACTATAAATAGAAAGAAATTAATTGGCCAACTTAAGATATATATAGAAAAAATGAGCCGGGCATGGTGGCGCATGCTTGTAGTCTCAGCTACTCGGGAGACTGAGGCAGAAGGATCGCTTGAGCCCAGGAGTTTGAGGTTGCTGTGAGCTAGGCTGACGCCACGGCACTCACTCTAGCCCAGGCAACAAAGTGAGATTCTGTCTCAAAAAAAAAAAAAAAGAAAGAAAAAGAAAATACACACAGGCTGGAGCTCTGCATAGAACAAGTTCAGGAGACTCAGGAGGTGCCCAGGAAGTCCTCAAAGCACAAAGAGGAAAAAATGAAAAGTATGCCAGTCAGGCGACAGGGACCTACGATGAAAGAAGGATGAAAGGATGAATACAGAGAACTAACGTCTGCAAACAAGAAAGGGAGGAGATGGAACAGGCCCAGCTCTCCCTGCAAGCGCATCCTTCCTTGCGCCATAGGAGGGAGGGAGCGGATGGCGCAGAGGGCTTTGAAGGACAAAGGGAGGCAAGTCAAAACCAGATCACCGATGAGATGATGAGAGGTTAATAAGAGCAATTTCCAGATCTGTCAGCAAACACGGGCATGACTAAGGCTGGAACGTGACTTGGGGGTCTCCCCTAAGATGCTACTGACAGAAGGGGAAATGGTTATTTTAGAAGCAGAAACATTGCCCAGGGATACAGAAGCCCTGGAAGGTAACTTTATTAAAGAATTTTCTGCCAGCGATTGCCTCTTGCTCCTCATCCGGAGAGGAAGAGAGCGGGAAGTGAGGGAAGGCCGGCCACCCGCAGTGGCAGTGCGGCCCCGCGCCTCCCGGGGGCAGCCGCCCTGCCTGCTCCCCTCATGGCAGAAGGTCCTGTTCCTCTGTCCGTGCCATCTCATGTTTGCAAGGACTTTTATTTGGTACCAGGGCTGGCGTTTGAGCTGCATTTCTGTTAGTGGTGAGAGCTGATGGGATGACTCAAGGCACAGGTATGTTATCTGAAGGAGACAAGAGCCCCGGCGCCCTAGAGGAAACAGCGACACGGGAACTATGACGGTTGCCAACCACCCGTGTCTCCTGCACAAGGCGCTTTCCTACCCTGAGCTGCTCCATCTGTTTTCTCAGCTGTAACGTGGGAATGACATTATCTCCCTCAGAGGACGGCAGCGAAGACCACCTAAGAGAGCAGGGCAAGTTCCCCGGGCTGTACCCCAGGACTGCCCTCGAGAAGGCGTTTCACTGCACTGCCGCAGGGGCAGCCACGGTGCCTGGATGGGCAAACAGAGCCTCAGTTTGCAGCTGCCCAGACGGGGCCCTGCCACTGCGTTTAGACATGGACGCAAGCTTGGGGGAAGCACCTTATTCCCCTTTCTGTCTCCTTCATCCCGTCAAGTCAACGGTGCCTTTTAAAAAACAGGCCAGGCCAGACCCTTTGGGAGAAACACCAAGTGCTGGGCAAACGTCGGGGGAGGGGAACTTAACAGCCCCTGGGACCCACCTTCGGGCCTTGTCGTTTGCTCTGTCTGCTCCTGCCAAACCCTGCGAGCTCTCCCCAGGGTCCTGGTAGCCTCTCTCCTGTTCCAGCCACTCTGTTTTCCCTAGACTTAACATCTGTCCATTGCTTCTGGTTGGGGCCTTCCCCTTCTGAACTCTTCCCCCGTATCCTGCTCTTGCAGTCCCGGAAGCCCTGGCTGGTCCCTGGGTGTCCCGGGTCCTCCATCTCACCCAGCCTCGTGGGCTGCGCTAACCCACACTGAGGGTGAGTGACGCTTAACCCGGGAATGTGTGTGCAGCCCAGGAGCACGGAAGGCGTGAGGGATGGAGGGGGCGAGGGTGGGTGGGTGGTGTGTGGGCAGCGCACGTCTGCAGGAGCAGTGTGATTGTCACTCGCCCCCACCCCCGCCCCACAGACACATTCTCTGGAGCTGTCAGGGGAGAGACGTGGGAGTCACATGGTCCCTCAGCTTTTGGCAGCCTCCGCCTGTCCGCTGAGGTCCCCGTGGGGAGGCTGTACCCGCTGCCGACCTGGCAGAGGCTTCGCCTCACCTCCACCACCCCGGGCACAGACTCCTCATCTGATAAATGTGACCAAAGTCCTCGCTGAGGTGAGCTCAGCATTTTGTTCCCCTGATCTGACATATGGTGATATTGGTATTTGAGCTGCGAGATCCCATTAGCTCACCTTTGACCCTGGGGCTTTAAATTTCCCATTGAATTCATTTTAATCCACATTTATTGGTTAGGTACAAAGCTCTGGGCTCAACATAGAAAAAGCAAATGGCGACTTGGCCCCAGGGGAGATCAGAGTGTGCCAGGAGCCAAGCTGTGAGATCGGGCTGTCAGTCCAGGGTGGGACGCCCCAGGGAAGGTGGGCAGGGGCGAGAGAACAGTCTGGCTGGAGGAGGGTGGGCTTTGACGTGGGCCTTGGGAGAGAATCTTCAGACCGATAGAACCTCATGAGCAGGGGCGTGGAGGAGCCGGTGCGGGCAGAGCCGTGGCAGCTGGTGGGGGGGAAGCGGCAGAGGTGGCCCAGACCACAGAAGGCGTTGGTTAACACTGAAACCTGCAGGCCAGAAGTCTAAGGGGCCTCAGGGGTCTGTGATCACCCAAACTGTATGCAAATCTCTGAGTGTACCTGCATTTTTTTAGGGGGAGAGTCTACATATTTCATCAGAGTCTCCATGAGATCCAGAGCCATCGCTGCTGATTCAGACCAGGAGAAACCCATGGGAACATTGTTTTTGTATTTAAAAACTTATTTATCATAGAGATTTTCCAAACATACCAGACATAGAAGTAATAACGTAACGAACTCGGTGTCCCCCCTCCAACCACGACCGTGTCACGGGCAGTCTCGTTTCAGCTGTACCTTCGCCTCCCCACACCCACCTCCATGGATTTGGTGCTAACCCCAGGTCTCAGATCATTTCAACTGTGAACATCCCGGCTGTCTCTGAATAAAAAGATAAAGACTTGTCCAAGGGAAACATCACAGTACCATTAAGTCATCCAAAATGTTTAACAGTATTTCCTAAATATCATCAAATACCCAGTCGGGTGTCCACATCTCCCTAGTTGTCTCTTGACATTTTTTTAAAACAGTTTGTTAATTTGATTCAGGATCCGTATAAAGCTCATACATCGATTTTTTTTGTTGTTTTTGTTGTTTTTTTTTTTTTTGAGGCAGAGTCTCGCTCTGTCCTTCTGGGTAGAGCGCAGTGGCGTCGTCATAGCGTTGGGGTAGAAAGGCTCGTAGGTGCTCCTGGTGTGGGTGGAGAAAGATTTCTCACACAGAGATGAAGATATAAAAGTAAAAACGTTTGCTTTAACCTTTAGAAGGAGAGAGAGAATGTGTGTGTGTGAGAGAGAGAGAGAAAAGGTGAGGAAGAGAGCAGGGAGACCGCGCAGCATCCCAAAGAAAGACAAGAGAGATGCCAGCGGCGAGGCCAAGTGGCTCGCTGAATTTAAGCGGGACGAAGAGAAACAAAGTGGTGACGGCTGTCGGTTGACAACAAAAGCCGCAGCAGGTAGATAACAAAAACTGCAAGGATGTTGGAGTCCAAGAGTTGGATTCCTGCCTTTCCTTGTAGAAGGGATTATCATGGGAGACGTGGCTGCCCTCAGATATGGTCGAGGCTGTAGTTCATTCTGCTGTTTGCTCAGGAACTCTGGGAAAGCAGATTCTCAGAAAACAATTTTGAAACAGAGAGATTTACATCTCTTTTCTGTCCATTCAGCTCTTTTCGAAAGTTGTGCAAAACTGAACTCCTGCAGGGTGCTTGTTAGTGAGAGAACTCATAGGACTGTTACTGGGGAAATCGTAGGATTAGGTGTTTTCCTGTTATTTTTGCAAGACTGCCCCCTTTCAATAGCTCACTGCAACCTCAAACTCCTAGGCTCAAAGAATCCTTCTGCCTCAGCCTCCTGAGTAGCTGGGATTACAGGTGTGCACCATAATATTGGCTAATTTTTCTATTTTTAGTAGAGACAGGGTGTCGCTCTTGCCCAGGCTGGTCTCGAACTCCTGACCTCAAGTGATCCTCCCGCCTCAGCCTCCCAAAGTGCTAGGATTACAGGCATGAGCCACCACGCCCAGCCTACTTTTTAAAGTCTCTTTTAATTCATAGGCTCCCCTTCCATCTCTTTTTTTTCCTTGGAGTTTTTTGTTGAAGAAACCTGGTCATTTGTCTGTAGAGTTTCCTGCAGGTTGGGTTTTGCGGGCTGTGTGCCCAGGGTGTAACTTAACATGAACCTCTATCTGCGTGTTTCCTCTGCATTGAAAGTTTGAGCTACAGATGTCATCTGATGCAGGTTTCATTCTTTTTTTCAAGACTCCTTCAGGAGGTCCATCATGCCTGGTTGTTCCCCTTCTTGCCGTCAGAGTTATTTTAAGCTTGGAAGTGTGGGCATTTCAGAAAGATCTGTCTACAGTGTGAGGTCCCAGCAGAGGCAGGAAGGCCAGGTGGGAAGCTCCCGCAGTGGCCTGGGCAAGCTGCTGCCTTCCGGCTGCACTAATTAGCCTGTGTAAACAGGGGCCTGTGTGCTTGCTCTTGCAGCTGGCCCCCTAGAGCCCCGGGCATCCCTCTGACGCCAGGGGCTTGTTTTTGTGACCTGGAGGAACTTGACAGCCACGTGAGGGCCATGAAGTGGCTAAATACAGCAAAATAAATGAGGCACTTTTATGGATATATTTGCTTTTTCTGTGTCTGCAAAAGCAAAGCTTTGCTGTGTGAATTAGGTTTCCAATGTGTTGCTCCTCCAGAGACACGTAAACTCCCCAGGGGTTAGGAGGTAGATGGAAATGACTATAGCACAAGGAGCAACCCCTGGCCTGTGCAGTTTTGTGTATGTGTGTGTTTTAAAGAGAAAAACAGCAACCATTTTTTAATGGCAAATGCTTAAAAAGTGAAAAAGCCTGAGGTTGCAAAATCTCACCCTCCCAAATGGTACAAGAAACTTAATGTTTAAAAATGATTTTAAATTTCTTTGAGAGCCAAAAATATCCCAGTCTCTATGCCCATCAGCTAGTCTCTAACTCTCCTTGAAATGTGAGAGGGAGAAAGAGAGAGAGAGAAAGAGAGGTGTATTATACTTCCTTTTGGAGAATACACATAAAAGCATCCACTAATGTAATTTTTAAATGTGTAACTAGGTTTATTTTCTGATAGTCTTGAGTCATAAAATTAGACTTTAATTTTTGACAGCATTCTCATTACAAAATGTAATAAAATCATATTTAATGTCAGGAAACATCTTAAAGTGTGTTTTTGAAAGAAAATAATACATTTTGGATCATTATTAAGAAGCTTGGCCATCAAAATAAACTATAAAATGCAAATAAAAGGTACTCGGGTTAAAGTTTGAAGTTTGATGGGGTACCATAGAGATTTGCTGTAGCAACAAAAACAGTAACTGAGCCAAACAGACCCGCTGGACCCACCTGCCATCCAGGCCTCCCCCCCAGATCCTGCACCTCAATCTGATGCTGCTGTGTTGGCTCCTTGGTGTGTGTTTCTGATGTTTTGAGGAAGCCGATTTTAAGAACCACCAAGTTGATGTGGCGTGGAGAGGGCAGAGGAGTGGGAGAGGCCCAGCCCCGCCGTGTGCGCCCAGGGGACTGCTGAACAGCAGTCGGGAAGGGGAAAGGCAGGCTCTGAAGTCTGACGCACCAAGCTTTGGAGCTTGACTACCACTTCCTGGCCCTCTGGGAGTGATGAGCGCTCATCACAGTGAGAACTGTCGCAAGGCCACACGGAAGCCCTGAGCCACGCACCCGAGTGGAGCTTCGCTGTGGATTCTGCTCTTACTTAGGAGGGCACAGCCCCTGTCTTCTGGGCAGGTATTAGTCACAGGCAGTGGTGTCCTCCGCTGCCCCGTTCTCTATTCCTGGCCATCGGGATGAAGAGAAAAAGGGCTAGAGGGGAAGCGGCGTGTCCTATGTGACGAGCATCCCAGACGCCGATGGCCTCAGCAGTGGGTGAGTCTGAAGAAGACACTTCTTTCTTTTTCCTTTCAGTGTTGGGCTTGGCTCTCTGAGAGCTCATGGGCCACCAAAGCTCTTTCCCACACTTTCAGACGCAGGGTTTTAACACTTTTGAAAGTGCTCGGATAGAGACACAATTCTGGATGGGCCACACTCCAGGCCCAATTCAGACAGCTCTCGTCTGATATGAAGTCCCAGAAAGCCTGTGGATGTGCCCAAACTGTAGAGCCCACTTCGGTGCGTGCATGTGGACATTAACACAATCCCTCGGTGGAAGAGTTACCTGCCCTGGCTGTGTCCTGGCTGTGAGCAAAGGAGGAGCAGGTCAGGACACCCCCACTGGAACTTATGCCACTCGGCACAAAGGCTCTTGCCTCCTGGGCTGTAAGAAGCTGCACAGAGCCAAGTCAATGGCTTATCAACATCAAAGGCAAAAAAAAAAAAAAAAAAAAAAAAAAATGCTGCCTTCACGTTCAGCAGAAAGGGACTCAGGTGGAAGCAGGTGGAAGGGAAGGGCAGGGACCGAAGCTGTCGGGACAGAGCCCAGCGCAGCCCACACATGCGAGTCAGGCCCTGCTTGCAGCTGCCTGCTGCCTTCCGAGGCCTGACTGCGGCCGGGGACCAACAAGCCCTCTGGGTGACGCCTGCACACAACCCAGCTGACCCCTCTCCTCACACACAGCTTGAAACAGGAGACAGACGCACAACAGGAAAGGCTTGCTCAGCCCCAAACACACCACCTGACTCGGAGCCAGCCTGGGGAAGCCAGAATTTCCAACTTCACCTGACCCCACCTTCAGCCTGGTCGCAATCTCAGTGCCTTCTTTGTCTCTAAATGAACAGGGGCGGTTGTCTTGCTGGGTGCCCAGGTGCCAGCTTGTTTACTCTTCCGTGTAGGGAATATTTCTGGGCCTGTCCCCTTTTTGTCACAAAGTCCCTAGGACAATACTCCCCTTATAGGTCAGGGGAAGATTCTAGACCCACTCCTGTTCTGTCTTCTCCAGGATAAACACCTACCCTGAGCTGTATGAATTCCTTCCTATTCTTACTTACCTTAGAAGCTATTTTCAATTGACTTGACGTCTCATGATCCACTGACAAAGCAGCAGAAAGCGTGTCCCACGTGCACAGCTCACTGTGAACTCCCTATGTCCAGGCCTCGCCTGGATGTCCCCGTGTGCTGCTTCCTGGCCAAGAGTAGGAGGGTGGAGAAGGGAGATGGGGGAGTTGGAGGGGAGTGGGGTTGAGAGGGCAGAGGAGAGAGAAGGTTGGGGAGGAGGCTGGAGACGGAAACTACTGGGAGGGAGATGGGAGCAGAGCCAGAAGGAAGGAAGGAAGGAAGGAAGGAAGGAAGGAAGGAAGGAAGGAAAGCACCTACTGTGTGCCAAGTACTGTGCTGGGGCCTTTATATGTTATCTCATGTAACCCTTAAAACAAACAGATGAGGAGACTGAGTTTCCAGAAGGGTTAAATAGCTTGTTCAAGATCACTCAGGGACAAGATGGCAGAGGCTAGATTCACATTCAGACCCTGGCTTCCATTCCAGGGCTCCTTTCTTTGTAGTCCTCTGCTCCCCTAAGACAGGGTGGCAGAGAGAGGGGACAAAGGGAAGCAGAAGGGAGGTGGAGTTGATCAACTGTCCTCTGGTTGCAACTGAAACTGATTCTAGCTACCTTAGGTGGAAAGATTATTTACTTATATATTTATTTAGAGACAGAGTCTTGCTCTGTCACCGTGGGTAGAGTGCAGTGGTGTTATCACAGCTCACAGCAACCTCAAACTCCTGGGCTCAAGCAATCCTTCTGCCTCAGCCTCCCGAGTAGCTGGGACTACAGGCATGCACCACCATGCCCGGCTAAT
>CAUYRT010042947.1:0-13077 GCA_963574885.1 Lepilemur ruficaudatus | reverse complement strand
AAAAACATTAAATAGCCCATTGTGGGGAAGTTTAAATAGTGGCAAGTCAATTGGGGCCAGGGGAAATGTGTTAAAACAAATGAACTCAAATATGGCAAGGAATTAGACCCCTCCGCAAGCCCAAAAGCTTCAGAAAGGGAAAGAAAGTAATTTTGTATGGCCCTGCTTATTTCCCTGGTGACTAAGATGTGGCTATATCTTTAAGGATGCTTTCATTAGATTTCACTACTTTGATTTAATAAATTCAGTACATCCCTGGGATTTGACAGAATTAAAAAAAGTTGAAATCATGTAGGTTAAGTGAAACTGTGCAGAGAAGAAAGTATGTGTCAAATATAGCCCTTTCCTTACTTCTTCAGTTTGTTGACATAAAGAAGTCACATGATACCATAGCACCAGGTTCAAACCACTCTTGCCTATTGGTAAATGTTACAGCATTTGCCACCTAATGGGAGTTCCCTAGATTGCCTACCAGGTAGAATTTCAAGAATTCTCTTACAAAGGATTAATAAGGCCACGCTCCAAGATATGAGTTTGTGGTTGAAATGTAATTCACATAGGCGTCTTCTGATTAAACACACTCCTGTTAAATATTGCCATATTGGCCTAGGTTCCATTTACCTTCAAGCTAACATGTTTTCCTGAACTGCTCCATTAGAGTTCATACACAGTCATGCGCCACATAACAACGTTTTGGCCAATGACATACCACATATATGATGGTGGTCCCATAAGATTACAATACCATATTTTTACTCTGCCCTTTCTATTTTTAGATATGTTTAGATACATAAATATGTACCACTGTGTTACAATTGTCTACAGTATTCAGTACAGTAACCTGTTGTATAGGTGTGTAGCCTAGGAGCAATAGGCTACACCATATGGCGTAGGTGTGTAGTAGACTATACCATCTCCGTTTGTGTGAGTACACTCTGTGATGTTCACACAATGACAAAATTGCCGAATGACACATTTCTCAAAATGCAACCTTGTCATTAAGTGACGATGCATGACTGTATTTGGAAAGCTCCGCAATTTTTTTTTTTCTATTTTGGAGAAAATATACACTTGGAAACATTAAATCCTTATGATTATTTTGGACTTTAGCAGAAAACTAATAATGCTAAATGATGTAAAAGGTGGGCACACATTTTAAGAAGCACATCTTAAAACAATCAGTATTTTATAGTATATTACAATTTTTAAAATATTTCACATTCATTACCTCATTAATTATCTGTAATATAATATTAATAATTAAGATTTATTTATTATGTTTCTTAGAGCAGGGGAATATGTGTAATTAGTAGAGAAGTGAGATTTTAAAAATCTGGTTTCTGATTTGGCAATGTTGGGTTCCTGATCATTCGGTTCAAGGGAGTCAACAGACCCACAATCAAGTTTTGACTCTGCCACTTGGGTAGATTCCTTAGCTTCTCTTGATTTTCAGATTCTTCATTTGTAAAATTGTAAAGCTTCACAAAGTTGTTGTGAAAATTAACGGGTTCCTTAAGGGAAAGACAGTATATTATTTATTTTTATATTCCCAGTCCCTGTATTACTCTATCAAACAGTTTATAATTAATATATTTCTAAAGAGGTTGGTAAACTAAGACATTATAAATTAACAGGGAAATGCTGATGGGATAATTTTACTTTTACCATCATTGGTTGCTATAAAGCTTTATCACACACACTATCTTTCCTGTTATAGTCAAGACAGTCTATTCAACATTTTTTCTTTAGAATATCAGGATTTTTAAATGATACTCTTATTAAACAACATGGTAACTAAAAGTGATGTGGCTGAAACAATTTTCAGAGAACGTTCAATGCAGACATGGTAAATACATGGAATTCGTATCTTTACATTCCCATTCAGGGCTCACAGCAGTGCTAATTGATGACTGCACTTTTTCTTTTTTTCTGAGCAAGTTTGCAATAGGAAGTATATCATGTACATTACTTTTGATCTGATGCAATGCACTCATTTTGTGATGGATGGTTAGGTGATTGAGTTGATCCAGGGTCAAAAATAAACTCAAGGCCTAAGAATATTACCACCATCTATGTATTTTAAAATAAGTCCGTACTCTCAGCTTATAAGTAAAATTCTGTTTAAATTTGTATTGTCCTATTTTGTCTATATTTTCAGAATACTCCTTTAAGAAATCAGTTGTTAAATAATCTTAAATGAATTAGGAGTGACAGTGGGTAAATTCACGTGGAAGAAACAGATCCAGATGAAATATTTCTCACTGGAATTAAGTGGCAGACAGGTGTAAGGTGTTAATTAACACCTAGCATTTAAATAACAGCTAAATGCAAACTGAGAAAACAGAATTAGAAAATATGAACATATCTCGAGGTGATCTAGAAAGAGGAAAGCATGATAAACCAGCAAATAGAAACTGTTAATTATACAAATTCAGTAAAAAAAAAAAGGGAGGGGGTGTTAATTTTTATATATTAAACCTAAAAGTGTAGGTTAGTATCATCTATCTATATTAAGTGGTTTCCATCATTTGTCCCCAGTTTACACTACTATCTCCAATATTATGCACCACTCTATACCTACAGTAGATGATAACCAACTTGAAGGCATTTGAACTGATAAGATCTAAAAATACTTCAGACAGCTAATTCTGTAAACTTAACCTTTTCTTGAGACAATCCTACTAGACTATTCTTATAAACTGTCCTTTCATTCTAAACAATAAATGTGATCTTACATTTAGAGCCAATTAGATTGTTAGGAAAAGCATTGTAGATTTAAATGATGCATCTAATTTTTAATAGAAATACAAATTAGGGTATCATTCTAGGCCGACGAAATGATGTGAAACTTCTAGGAATGAACTGAACCAATATATGCAGCAAAATATTCAAGTGCAGTTCTTTAAAGTGAGTGATAATGCACAAAACTAGATAATATGGTAATCCATCACTACAGTTGTATTTGATGTACTTTATTGCATAACTCCTATCTTGTTTTATGGAAACAGATGAGATGTTCATTAGTGTAAAGGAAGCCAGAACATTGTCTCAGGGGAGTTTTTAAGAAGCATGCTTTAAAAGATTTGAAGTAAGACTTTAGAGTCAGTTACGGCTAAGACTCCAATAAAAAGATGCAGGCTTTTTATGTCCTTATTTTCATTTTGTTTCTTCTTGGTAGGTGTAGAGAGGCATCAAGCTATTGCTTTTTGTTATATTAACATTTAGGATCTGTTTCTAAAATGACATGGGAGCCCTATATTCCTTTATGTGATGTATCCATAGATAATACCAACATCATAATGAGTAGAAAGCCCACTGTACCTACATATTGTTAGAAGTAGGACATGATTCATTTTAAAGAAAAATAGTTTTAAGTAAGCCTCTGTCATTTATTGGTGTCCATTTACATTTAGTAGGTTCTAATTCTCAGCCCTTGGGGAGAGGTAAGCAGGGAGCTTGGTGACTCTAATCATTCTAGGAGACTATGGCAGAGCCAAACGGATCATAGGTCTCATATGCCATCTGGCAGGTTGTTCATCAAAGAATCCTGTCCAGAGTGACTACTTCCTCTGAGTCTGGCCGAACTGTCTATTTTGAAGCTCAATCCTGGTGACTCAAAGTGAGGAAAAATCATTCCTAACAGACAATTGCCACTGAGTACGTGGCAGAGAGCAAGAGGAGCAAAGGCACAAACTGAAGAAAGCAGATAAGACTCGCAATGTACAAGTCGATTAAGCTTCATTAAGTCTCAGCTTACCAGACACGTAGGTGGCTGTGTTACATCTAAGTTGCTTGGGGAATAAAATAAATAAAATTTACAAAGTTCAGAGCCAAGAGTTTCTAGACTCAGTCCTGACACTTCTGATTTATTTGTGAATTCTACAAATACACCCTCTTTCCTGCCTCAAGCAACACTCTGACTTTGGAGGGGTTTCGGATAGCTCTGTGCCAATGAAAGATTTTAAAATGGCTTTAAACTTGTGCTTAAAAAGGCATCTTTGTCAGCCCTGTGACCTGCACTAAAATTGCTTCAGTGAGGTAAGTCCCTGCTCCAGCCCCCACCCATAGCCTCACTGTGGAAGGAAGCTCAAATCAATCTTGAACACTCTGTATCCCATCCACTTGCTTTTCAACACTGATTAAGGTGACTTCATGCTATGCAGAAGTGCATGGGACAAGTTATTAACATGGATCTTAGAAGGCTAGGAGGTAGTCTGTCATTGTTACATTTTAGGTCCTTGTAGTAAAAGGACACTTTTTTATTTTTCTTAAATAAAAAGAAAAATAAATGCAAAAAGTCTGGCAAGGCAGCAGAGCCTTCAAAAGCAGCTTGTGAACATTAAGGTTTCCATAGCAACATTTTCTTGTCCAAAGAGTTTCTTATTTCTTCCTAATTTATCTACCATAAGATCTTACTATTTATTTTGACCTGCAGACCCAAGGTGATACTTATTACATGCACAATGAAAGTACAATTTGAAATGTTCCAACTTACTCATACTATTTCTTATGGCCTATTTTAGAGTATTGCTATTTGCCTATGTTATATATCCAATAATATGGTGTGGATACAAAGCCTGCATATTAAATAGTTTTTAGTAAACATACTTTTGATAGACAAGATGAAATAATAAAATAAAATGAATTCTAAATATACTCTTCCATTTCTTCAGCTATTTTAAACTACTCAACTTTATCTTAGAGCACTTGGTTGAAAAATAAGAGTTCCTTGCCTTGGATATATCCCTTTCCTCTGGCAGAAATTTGTGAAGTGAGAACCAAAAAATTTCACTTCATTAGAAATTTAAGAAAACATTTTTTGCTAGCTTTGATGTGGTATCTTTTGCTGATGACTCTTGGCCTTCTACATACAACCTCAGTCTATCAACAAACACTTACTGAGCACCTGTAAGCAAAGTACCTCTTAAGTGCTACTAGGGTCACAAAAATTTTAGAAAAAAGGACTTGATCTCATTTAATGAAACATCTATTTGGGGAGATAAAATATCCATAGATAGATTTGACTTAATAATAGAGAAGTAAAAATATGTGACTGTAAATAGCCAGTCACATATCAGTCACTGATTGTTTAACTTATGCCACATATTGCTCTAAGAACTTCTTGTGTACTATATTATTGTTGTTGTTGTTACTGCCATTTTATTTTATTTATTTATTTTTTAAGACAGGGTCTCACTTTGTCACCCAGGCTGGAATGCAGTGGCATAACCATAGCTCACTGCAACCATGAACTCCTGGGCTCAAGGGATCCTCCTTCTTCAGCTTCCCAAGTAGCTGGGGCTACAGGTGTGCACCACTACACCAGGCTAATATTTTCAGTTTTTGTAGAGATGGGGTTTTGCTGTGTTTCCCAAGCTGGTATCAAACTCCTAGCCTCAAGCAATCCTCCTGTCTGGGCCTCCCAAAGTGCTGGGATTATAGGCATGAGCCACCACACTGGGCCATATTCCATTTTAAAAAAGAGACAATACAGGAAAACCAGAAGTGAAAATGTAGGTTGGAATCAGATGGGGAAGGGCTGAGTCTCCCAAGCCAAGGAGTTTGTAATATATTCTGTGGACCCTGAGATGTGGGTATTATTTTTAGGAGGTTGAAGGAGTATTGGAGACACGGTTTCAAGAAGGCAACAAAACACAGAGAGGTACTGGGGCGCAACACAAGAGTAGGAGCAGCAAGGACAGATGTGAAAATCTGGACAAGGGAAGAATGAATAGCCAGTCACATTCAAAGAGATTAGGTAAAAATAATAAAGATGTGCTTCCACCTAATGTTTCATTTATTAATCTCAAAGTGTATGTAATTTAATAACACTAGTAAAACCTTTTCCAGAATTTTTTTTTAAATATCTCCCTCATTGGAATGAACTCAGGCAAGATTTTTGTCTTATTAACTGGGTTAAGCGGAAGAGAGGGGAGGAGGATATTTTTGAAAATAATGTAATTCAAAAGTAATATAGAATAACATACATTCATTTCAATGGTATGCATTAGATGAAACACATCCTTACCTGATAAGGTCCCCAAGGTACTTGTTTTAATGACTAGATAAGAAAAATTTTGGAAATAGCATGTTAATTGCACATAGGTACTTCTCTAATGCATTAGAGTACTTTAAAAGATCTTATTTTCATATAACTCCTTAACTTTATTGGAACTATTTTCACAGTGAAGAAATGCTAATAAATCCAAGACAAATTTTAACCACATTCTACTTCACATCATATTATGGCATTCAATAAGTGATAAGCTTTATATGTTCTAGGTGTATGCCACAAACAAAGGTCTGAATTATTCCCAAGTGCAATGACTGCTACAACTTTCGTTTTGAGAATCCGGGAACTAACTCAGTTTCTCAAAGTAGCTCCTGGTTTAAACTCTGGAGAGACTTACCTGTGTAAGGAGATCACCAAGACATTTCCTGTTAAAGACAGCATTTTATATATGAGTGAAACAGGTCATTCTTAATGAGAGGGAGGTTGGATCCATCTTTTCAAAAAGTGTAAAGTATCTTTTGCAGCCTAAAATTCTAGTGGAAAAAAAAAAGTGTAGGGACTGGTGTAAGCAACACAGGTATATTGTGGGAATGTTCACAGGAATTTGAAAGAGTAGACTTTTATCAACAGGATGGCTGAAGTTCTTGGTTATGTCATGCCAGTTAACACAAGCAGCTAAAGGACAGCCTGAAAAGGTTTGGTAGAGTATGCATTCAGAGTGATATTGTATGAATGAACTTTAATGTCTTTTGTTGGAGGGGGATTGAGAGGAGGTGACCTCTCTCCCAGTGATCCAGTGATTAGTAAACAGCTAATATTATCATTTAAAGAAGAAAAAAGCTGTCAAGCTATGGAAGAATGTCAGTTTTTAGAGAAATGGCCACTGTAATTTGCTATTAATTTAGAAGAAGAAATTAGACATTTAAAGCATCTGTTATTTGTCCTTAAAAATAAAAATAACCCTTGTCTTTTGAGAAGTTTTGACATTTTTTCAGAAGCTCCTCTGTCTTTTCCAGAAGGCTATTCAGATATATGATTACCATATCATAGGGCTCTGCAGAGAGGTACAAAAAGCTAAAAGGTGAGCTTGTCTACCCTGTAAGTCAGGATAAAAATGTGTTTTAATTCCCTGCTACACTAGTTAGACTGAGTGCCTTGAAGGTAAAAGGAGATTGCTTTGACAGGTTCAGCAATGTTGTTTCAACTCAAGGATTTGTATGCCCCAAAGAAAGCTAGGTACCTTATATAACAGCAACTCTAACTTGTTTCTGGCTGCTAACTTCTCCATAAATTTTTTTTTAATGTCTGCCTCACTGAAATGAACTCAGGCAGGATTTTTGTCATGTCATTAGAAGTACTGATTATTATTCTATTTCCTACTATAGTAAGAAATATGTTGTAAATAATGGAAAATTGTACATTTAGTGGCTTAAAGAAATAAGGGCTCCAGTTTTTCTCTTGTACCAAATCCAGAGACCAGCATTCCGGGGCTAGCTGTTCATTCTGTCTTTCTGCTCTGGCTTCCCTGGTTTGTAGATTTCATCTTTTTGATCTCAAGATGGCCACTGAACCTTTAAGGCATTACATTTTTGCTCTTGGCAGTGAGGAGAAGGACAAAGAGGCAAAGGGAGAGCTGAGTCCCTTTGCTCCAAAAATCTTTGCTAGACACTCCAAAGAGTAGATGCAAAGAATCTACTTGCATCTTATTAGCCAGATCTGAGTTGCATGGGCATCCATAGCTACAGGAGAGGTCAGGACAGTGAGGGTTTTTTATTATTATTTAAATTTCTAATTTAAAGGGATGGATTTCCGCATACAATATCTGAGCCTTGCTTGTAAGGAAGGAGAAAAGAATAGATATTGGGTATCCAGAATGTGCTCATTGTTACTGTATCTTTCCAGTTTCTTACTTGTTGTTGGGCTAAATTGTTACCCATTTTTCCTGCTTCTTTAAAGGCTGGTGATTAGTGTGACTTCAAACAAAAGAGGGACAGAAGAAATCTTATTGCTCACCTGCAAGGTAACAAGAAAAACAAACATTATGACAGGAATTTATAGCAAAAAGCAGATTAAAATTTTCTAATGCTGTATATTTGGCAAAGAAGTGCGGAAGTAGTTATCTGGTGGATATAAGGCTGATAGAGCTAAGATACAGGCAGAAACTTGGGTGAAATATATACAAAGATTCAGGTCATAGGTAGCAAAAACACTGAACTACTCTAATCTTTTTGGCCAAAAGCAAGAGGAGAGAATCACTGACCTAAAAACAAGGATTACCCAGAGGTTAAAGACGAGTGATGAGTAGAAGAGCTATAGAAATGAAATGACATGCTCAAGAAGAGTTGTTTTCTCTAGAACTCGGCCCTATGGAGAAATAAAAAAAAAAAAAAAAAAAAAAGAATAGAAAAATCATTAAATATAAAGAATAGAATATCAACACATGCAAAAATAGACCTCATAAGTCTAAAGGGAAAATATCTTTATATTTCTCTAGGAATTTGTAAAATTAGTTTCCAATGAATTGACATCATGATGTGAGTGCCGCCTTTACTTGTAGCAAAGAGCAAACAATCCTAAGCTTCTCTGAAAAGTGTACTTGTCCTTGCTTCAGACCTTCAGTGGGAAATGGAGAGGTATCAGAAGGAGATTTTGAAAACTTTTTTTTTCTAAAGTCTTGATTTGAAGGTTCTAGAAGCATGCTGCTGCTTTCTAGTTTGGATTTGAATCTTAGAGCTCTAAGTAAGGTTTCCCGGATACTTTTTAACAACTGGAAAATTTGCCCCAGGATTACTTAGAGATGGACTCAGGACCAAGATGAAGGCCAGTGGCTTTTGAAAACATATTTTATTGTTTCTTCCTGTCTACCTCTCCAGATATGTAAATAATTGTGAAAGATAGAAGAAGGAGGAAAAGAGGAATTCATCTTTTCCAAGGCATATTTTTTTTTTGCATTTAACTTCTTAAATTTGATGATTGTTGAAAAATGAGTTTTCTCTCACTCACCCCCTTCAATGACTATTAAATTAATAATTTTACTTAGCCTCTGAGAAAACCAGTAGGGGAACTCTTCTCAGAAATCAGAGGTGAAAATGACCATAAAATGGCTCCATTGAGGAAAACTATAATGGAAAATATGATCCCAAGAGCCTAGGATGTACCTCAAAAACAGTCCATCTATTATGAGGGTTTTATTTCTCCATCTCTCTAAGGGGACTTTGCACCCATCTGGGTTCCTCATCTTCATATATAGTTCTTATTTAATATTAGTAGTAGCCTTTTCTTTTACTGCATTATCATAGCCTTTATACATATCTGACAGTTTAACACTTTTTTATCATTCTATTAGATAAAGAGGGGAACATTATATATACACATAGACACATCATATATGCATACTATACATATATTGCTTAATAAATAATATAATTTTTATTATCTATACTTAGAAATCTCTGTAGCATTTCTGATCTGGGCTGAGAAGTAGTCATTTTAAAATGATATTGGTAAAACCAAAGTGGTAGAAGTGAGGATGATTCCCTTAATCCCTATTCTTCACATCTTTCCTAAGCTTGTCCCCCTACCATTTATTTTAAAGCAGTTTTTATTCTGATTTCACTTTACAAAGAGGGTTTGAGGGTAACTGTTTATTGATGTCTATAATAGCCTTCTGTCGTTTAGTTTTATGGGAAGAGAGAGAAGGAAAAAAAGAGCTGAAATCTTATAAAATAAAATTTTTTGAGGACCTCAAATAATAGATTCAACATTAGTGGACTCAAAGAACTTGTAACTAATACTATACACTTCTCTTCTTCTTTCCTCCAATTCTCTTCTCTGGAGTGAACTAGGAAGAGAGCCCCAGCCCAATTAGTCAAGATAGTAATGACCTGGGCTTTAGACCGAAAGCAAAGGTAGATAAGCCAGGGAGAATGTTAAAAGGATGAAGAGTTTGTGACCAAACCCTCCTCCACAACTTGAGCACTGCAATAAACACAGGCCACAACTGGCCAGCAAGTGACTTTCCTGTCACTGAAAAAAAGAAAAGGAAAGAAAAATGAAGGAAGGAAGGAAGGAAGGAAGGAAGGAATGAAGGAAGGGGGAAAGGAGGGAAGGGAAGGAAAAGAAAAATAAATAGAAGGTGAATCTATCACTGTTGTTTCTACCCAAACTACAGACCAATTTCAGGGACACGTTTATCTTTCAACATACTGCATTGCCACTGAACATAAGCTAGTACTAAATTGGCATTCCCATGAATATTTGCTTATGAATGCATTGGCTGGCTGTTTGGAAAATATAGTTGGTGTCCAGGGCTCTAAAACAGTAAAATACACTTGTTTTTTAGACACATTTTTTCCCAGATCCTTCACTAACTCATCATCAGAGAGGAAAAAAAGATCAAACAGCATTCATTATCTGCTCATTTGAATTTAAGAAATAAGACAGGAAATGCCTTTTTTTCTTTTCCTTTTTATTCTTTTTATCAAGTAGACAAGCACGCTCAAAAGCAAGAGAAATGGAGTCTGCAAAAGGCTCCAACACTACAATCTCTGCTAAATTATAGTTGATTGGCCTCTCAGAAACCAGTATGATTGAAATTGTACATGCAAGCCAACCCACAAGATAACAGAATATCGTTCTACTGTCCTGTAGAACTGTACATCAATTTCCCCTCAAATTGGTGATATTTGCTAACGTGTAAAGGAACATATTTTGGTGTTAATAAGGAATCACAGCACTTTAATGGAAAAATCAAAGTAATGAATTAATTCTTAACTATAATACACATAAAAAACTGATACAACTCATGATTAGAAGTGATAGGCATTGAACCTATAGCGAGTAGGAATAAACACATCTGAAGCAATTCTCCCTAAAATATTTTTTTAATAATTCAAAAAATTCAGAGAGGTTATATTCACCAGATATTAACTAGAATATTCTTTGTGATTAGAAAAAAATCTACGCTTTGCCTATTTTTTTATAATTTGTTGTCTCTTCATTAAATTGTTAACAATTTAACAATAATTGACTAATAACCAATCAATTTAGTTATTATCTAATAAAATTTTCATAACAATTTGACTGTGTTGCTTTATTAGGATAGTTGGAATTCAGGTTTAAGACGGCTGTTGGAGTGCATGTCAGTCTTTCTCCCTCTTGAAAACAAAAATAGTGCATCTATTTTTTAAAAAAGTATCAACTAAAAACAATGAAGACAGTAACAATGGTGACAGAACAGTGAACTTTACTAGATGACTGATTTTAGCAAATATCCAAAGTATGGAAATTGAATGAAAACTAGTAGAATGATGAAACAGCAATAGAATCTATAGCCTAGAATATGGATGGAAGGAGTGAGTAGAGGAGAAAGTTAATCTGCCCTCTATCCCCAGACCCCAGAAAGCCCTGGACTCGGAGATAGCACATAGAACAGGGACCCAGAGTGGGAAAAAGTGGGGTTGAAAAGAGAGGCAGCAATTGAAGGTTGGTAGAAGAAAATTTACATCATGCTTCTTTCCGACCTTACCTCCTTGTAACTGTCTCTCTACTCACAAAGGGAAGCATTCAGAAATGTATTTACATTCAGGGAGAAAATGAACTATTCTCCTCTAGAGAAAGTAACAGAAATATCTGGAGGAATCTCTCCCATCTAGGTGGATGTCTGTGCTCAATAATGAAGCCTTCCCACTTTAGCACTGGAAGTGAAGTTGGGAAAGGACTGTATGACAGCTGGAGCTCTGCCTGCTCACAGTGCAGGACACAGAACTCCCAGTCAGCCTTCCTACGTACTCACTCTTAAATATGGACAGAAAAGTGAAGGATTTAAGAAGCTTGAGGAAAGTCTGCAGAATGGAAGAGACATTTAGAATAAACTCAAAGGAAATAGATATGTCGGGTAATAAAGAGAAATAAAACCCAAGCAAAATTTCCTTTAATAAGTATTGTCAGAGATATTTGAGAGCATTTCACATCTAGAAGAAAAGTTAGTATAGAAAATTATAACACAGAAATAAAAAGGTCAAAATTATCATCACTGAAAAATCAAATTACCAAAATCAGATAAAATGACACAAAAGCTAGCATTTGAAAAAATCATACAAATAATTATTCCCAAAGAATAGAGGTGGAAAATCAAATTAAAGCAAGAGATATCAAGAATCAATCCAGGACATCAATATATTTTAAATCACAGTTACACAAAAAGAAATCATAGAAACTGCAAATAAGATATTATCAAAGAAGCAAAACAAGAACATTTCCCAGAATTAGAGAGAAATGTAAGTATTTAAATAAAAGGACTCATCAAATACTAAAAAGATTGAAAAAAGAAAGACCAATATCTAAGCAGTAATGAATAAATTGTATAAATGCCCAGAGAAGGAAATGATTTCTTTAATACACAATTTTTCATGCCTTTAATCTCAAGATAATGTGCTAAAGTAATGATGGGGTGATATAAGAAGGAAAAAGATTATTTGGGAAGAGACATTCTCAAGATCCCTTTCATCCTCTGAATAACTTTTGAAATTGAAAGAAATGATGTTAAAAACTCCTTAAAAAGGAAAATGGCAAACAAATAGACAAAAATACTAGAAAAAAATTAGACTGGCATCAGGCTTTTCATCATCATTTATTTAATTTTATTTATGTATTTATTTTTAAGGTTTTTATTGCAGCAGATTATGGGGGTACAAATGTTTAGGTTACATGTATTGCCTTTGCCCCACCTGAGTCAGAGCTTCAAGCATGTCCATCCCCCAGACAGTGTGCACCACACCCATTAGGTGTGTATATACCCATCCCCTTCTCCCCCCTCCCACCTGCCCAACACCCGATGAATGTTACTGCTATATGTGTACATAAGTGTTGGTCAGTTAATACCAATTTGATGGTGAATAGATGTGGTGCTTGTTTTTCCATTCTTGTGATACTTCACTTAGTAGAATGAGTTCCAGCTCTATTCAGGATAATATAAGAGGTACTAGATCACCATTGTTTTTGTGGCTGAGTAGAACTCCATGGTATACATATACCACATTTTATTAATCCGCTCATGTATTGAT
>CAUYRT010042944.1:0-27473 GCA_963574885.1 Lepilemur ruficaudatus | reverse complement strand
CCTGCCTCAGCCTTCTGAGTAGCTGGGACTACAGGAATGCACCACCATGCCCAGCTAATTTTTTCTATATATTTTTAGTTGTCCAATTAATTTCTTTCTATTTTAGTAGAGACAGGGTCTCGCTCTTGCTCAGGCTGGTTTCGAACTCCTGACCTTGAGCGATCCACCCGCCTCAGCCTCCCAGAGTGCTAGGACTACAGGCGTGAGCCACCATGCCTGGCCAAATATCTTTGTATTTTTACTAGACATGGGAGTCTAGCTCTTGCTGAGGCTGGTCTCAAACTCCTGACCTCAAGCAATCCTCTTACCTTGGCCTCCCAGAGTACTAGGATTATAGGCATGAGCCACCATGCACGGCTGGGTAATTTATAATACAAAGAAATTTATTGGCTCGCAGTTCTGGAGGCTGGGAAGTCCAAGTTCAAGGGGCTGGCATCTAGTGAGGGCCTTTTTGTTGTGTCATCCCACAGCAGAAGGGTAAAGAGAGGGTGAGAGAGAGCAAGAGAGTGAACTGGTCAGCATCAAGCTCTGTTATAATAGGCATTAATTCAATCGTGAGGGTGGAGCCCTCTTGACCTAAACTGTTAGGCCCCACCTCCCAACACTGTTGCATTGGGGATTAGTTTCCAACACACGCTTTTTGGGGGACACATTCAAACCATAGTAGCAGGCAAGAACAAAGGCTTTAACAATCCTTTTCTTTTTGTATGGGGACAAGAGAGGGCCACTGGGGAGAGGAGCGTGTTAGTACATCTGTGTAGAAAGGACTGAATGTCTCTTGTGTACCACTTCGGATCCTCTTGGACTCACCTTTTCCTTCAACTGGTGATAGGTGCTCTGAGGGCAACTTGATAGCACCTCACTTCTCTTGCTCTGTGGGTGTGGGGTACCTGCCAGTCTCGGTACTTGCCTACATGCGTGCAACAAAGAAGTGCAGGACATTGGTGCCCCACGAGGCAACCTTTTACCAGTAGGGAAGGGAGCTGATGGATAAATGCTCCACCTTTATTCCTCAGAGTGGTAGTTTCCAAGATATATTTCCTACAGCATCTCAGGAAGTCTTGAGGGATTGAGCCACTAGTCACCCATATCAGGGCCACTCACGGCCTGTCCTTATCCTGGCTCTTCCTCTTCCTGTTCCCTGGGGCCACTTCCTGCATAAACTATTCACACAGAAGCCTTTGTCTCAGATTCTACTTTTGGGTGAACCCAAGAAAAGTCAAAGATTTTAGCTAGTTTGAGACTTAGATTTGTCTTTCTACTTTTTAGCCATGTGAAAAGCAAATAAAAGTAGGTTTTGTGCCTTTAAATTGGCCTCCTGCCTGCTGATTGGGAGCTGTGCTCAGAGGATACTGCATGAAGCGGCTGAAAGTCAAGATTCTGGAATCTCAGCAAGGCCCAGGCCTTCCCTGCCAGGAGGCAGCCGCCTGCCAGCTGCTGTGCCCAGGGTCGGCAGGTGGGTGGCAGACGTGTCCCAAGATGAGCCGCTGCCCAGAGAGAGCTGTCAGAAGCTGACTGCAGAGACCTTGATAACTTTATTAAAATGTCATCAGCCAAACAGGGAAGGCTGCCCTGCCTCCAGCTGAGATCCTGTGCTTCTGACCAATGTATCAGGATACCGCCATGTTCTCAATGCCACTCGGGCATCGAGTGCTTACTTGGGGTGGTTTGCTGGTGACAAGACACAAAGCAGCCTTTGCAGAGATAATGAGAGGGGCTGGAGAATGGGCTGCCCCCTGTCTCTAGCAGCCTTGCCTGTCCTCCACTGACAGTAGACACATGTCACACTATGTCTCTGCTTCCTGCTCCCCTGAGCTCCGTTTCCTCTACTGATGCCCACTGATAATCCCTGTTACGGTCAGGTGAGTGCCTCATTTTCCCAGCCCTCTGGCCCCAGCCCAGCCATCTTTTCTCAGCCCCTGTGCTCCCCTCGTGGTAGAGTCTGTGGCAGCCTCCCCAGGCTCAAACCTTGCTCTTTGCTGATTGCCAATGAGGCCAGCAAGCCCCATAACTTCTTGCCTTTAACAATCCTCTAGCTCCTTAGCAGAAAACCCCAGCAGTGCCAGCAGGGCATGAAGGCAGTTTATGGTCAGGTATACCTGGGGATTTGGGGACAGAACTGAATAGTTCCTGATTAGCCCCAGACTGCTACTTTTTAGTGGCTCCCCATGGCAGTCCAAGGGTCCGCGTGGGGCATTCAAGCCTCTTCAACCTCATCTTGTCTTGTCCCACAACCACCTACCATTCAATCAGCTGTGGCTCCATGACCATCCCATGCTCCCTCTAGCTGCCATGCCAATACCCCAGCTGGTCCCCTGCACAGGAGGTTCCTATTCCCCTGTTACCTGGCATACTTTGAATCATCTTTCCGGTCTCAGCTGAGTGCCACCTCTTCTAGGAAGCTTTTCTTACCTTCCCAAACTGAGCAAGTTTCCTCTTATAAGTTCCCAAGTTGCCTAAAATAAACCCTAGCACATTGCCTTGTACTCATCTGTTTATGTGTTTGTCTTCTGCAACAGGTGATAAATTCCTAGACATTCAAGTACTATATCCAGTTCACCCACCGTGTCCTCAGCCCCAAGCCCTGTGTCTGGCACAAACAAGGTGCTCAGGAAGTATTTTTTTTTTTTTAAGAGACAAGGTCTTGTTCTCTCTGTTGCCCAGAATGGGCTGGAGTGCAGTGGTGCCATCATAGCTCTCTGCAGCCTCGAATTCCTGGGCTCAAGTGATCCTCCTGCCTCAGCCTCCCAAGTAGCTAGAACTACAGGCATGCACCACCATGCCTAGGTAATTTTTAAATTTTTGATAGAGATGAAGGTCTCACCATGTTGCCCATGCTGGTCTCAAACTCCTGGCCTCAAGCAGTCTTCCCACCTTGGCCTCCCAAAGTACCGGGATTATAAATGTGAGCCCACTATGCCTGGCCTTAGTATTTGTTGAATAAATATTAGGAGGCTTCACAGTGTCTAGTAATTTGATTTGAAGGTATATTCCAAATAAGTGAGATCTCAGCTTTTACATAATATGGAAAATGGTGGAAAAATAATTAATTCATATGTTAATATGATATGTCAATATTATCAAGTTGTTAATATATCAAATACATATTTCAACAGTCCCCAACCTTTTTGGCACCAGGGACCATTTTCATGAAAGACAATTTTTTTCCACGGACTGGGGAGGGGAGGGATGGTTTCAGGATGATTCAAGTGCATTACATTTATTGTGCACTTTATTTCTATTATTATTACATTGTAATATATAATGAAATAATTATACAACTCACCATAGGTTGGGGACCCCTGTGCATAGGCAATTATTTTAAAACTCACATAACAACAAATTTTGAAAATACTGTATTATTAAAAACAGAAAGACAGTAAATATGTACCAATCTAACAACACAAGCATTGTGTATTTTCCTCTAGCCCTTGCCCCTGGGCAATTATATTTTCCTAAGTTGCAGCACATGCTCTTTCTACCCTTTCACTTAACATTACAACACCAACATTTTTCATGTTGGAACCCTGCCCTTTGGAGCTAAAAGGAACTTTAGAAATGATCCCATCCATCTGCTTTATTTTTAGTGATAAAGGCCTAGAGTGGTGACTGGCTCCAAGTGTCCCAACAAAATGACAATTCTAGTTTCTTAACTTCCTGACCTCTGATGTCACTTTCCTGCCCTGTAGCCCTTGGGATTTTCTTAGACACTTTCCCCACTTTTGGTTTTGAACAGAAAAATACTTTTTTTTTTTTGAGACAGAGTCTCACTCTGTTGCCCGGGCTAGAGTGCCGTGGAGTCAGCCTAGCTCACAGCAACCTCAAACTCCTGGGCTCAAGCGATCCTTCTGCCTCAGTCTCCTGAATAGCTGGGACTACAGGCATGTGCCACCATGCCCGGCTAATTTTTTTCTATATATTTTTAGTTGGCCAATTAATTTCTCTGTATTTTTAGTAGAGATGGGGTCTCGCTCTTGCTCAGGCTGGTTTCGAACTCCTGACATTGAGCGATCCACCCGCCTTGGCCTCCCAGAGTGCTAGGATTACAGGCGTGAGCCATCCTGCCCAGCCCAGAAAAATACTTTGAAATGAGAATTCTGAAGCACAGATGGCTCATAGCTGGACTTGCACATGATCATTTGTTTGAGTTTAATGACATGAAATTTTATGCTCCTATGGAACTCTCACACACTGCTGGTGGAAGGGTAAACTAAGTTGGTACAACCGCTTTGGAAAACGTGAGAGTATTTCCCAAAGCTAAACATCTACCTACTCTAAGGCCAGAAATTCCTTTCCTACATGTACTCTCACCAGAAATGAGTGCGTAGGTCCAACAAATAATATGGACAAGGATGTTCTTAGCTTCTTTATTCATAATAGCCCAAACCTGGACACAACCCCAACATCTATTCACAGTAGAATCAATAAATAATTATGATCTATTCATATAATAAAAATACTAGACAATAATGAAAAACAATGAACCTCTGCTATGTATCAAATCATAAATGAGTCTCATGGACATAATGTTGCGTGAAAGAAGCCAGATATAAGAAAATATACTGTATAATTCCATTTAAATAAAGTTCAAGATAGGACAAACTAATCTACGGTGATCAAAAAATAGTGGTTATGGGCCGGGCGTAGTGGCTCACGCCTATAATTCTAGCACTCTAGGAGGCCAAGTCGGGTGGATCGCTCAAGGTCAGGAGTTTGAAACCAGCCTGAGCAAGAGCGAGACCCCGTCTCTACTAAAAATAGAAAGAAATTAATTGGCCAACTAAAAATATATAGAAAAATTAGCCGGGCATGGTGGTGCATACCTGTAGTCCCAGCTGCTCGGAAGGCTGAGGCAGGAGGATCGCCTGAGCCCAGGAGTTTGAGGTTGCTGTGAGCTAGGCTGATGCCACGGCAATCTAGCCCGGGCAACAGAGTGAGACTCTGTCTCAAAAAAAAAAAAAATAGTGGTTATGTAGGAGGGCAGATATTAATTTATAGGGAGTATGAGGGAGCACATTGGAGGCTGATAACACCCTACATTTTGATCGAGGTGCTGGGTACATGGGTGTTTACATACATAAAACTGCATCAGGCTGTACACTTAAGATTTGTGCACTTTATGCATGAACTAAAATATTAAACATATTATGCTCTTCAAACTGGTGCAATCTGAGTGTGGTCTGTAGTCTTATTAATTGCATTGTGTGAATTAATTTTCCAATAATGATCTATAGTTATGTAAGATGATAATACTGGGGAAAGTTGGACGATAGGTTATTTTTGCAACTTCTTGTGAGTCTATAATTATTTCAAAATGTAAAGTTAAAAAAAAATCTTATCCTCCCTTTCATTAAAAAAATCTGATAGTTTAAATATATTACTCTTTTAATCACAATCCTCCCCACTTTCAACCAAATCTATGGATCAAATACATTTACTTTCTTTTCTAAGTGGTTCCAGGTCCTTCCTTCCTTCCCTATCCTTTCCTTGAGTATCATTGAAACCGGCCTTTTCCTCTTTTCTGTCACCTCTAGATCATCCCATGTCAGTGACTGTTTGCTCTAAGAAGCCATCTCCACTTTGCTGCTCACAGGTTCTTACTACCCCACGTCTTGGGGAATCCGAGAACTGGGAAGTCTAGAATTCTTAATTCCACTTTCCTCCCTGCTCCAATCTCTGGTGACCTGTGGGCAGCCCTTTAATTTCTAAGTCTGGGTTTACCTGTTTGGAAAATGGGTTGAATAATAGATGCCTCCCTCGCCAGGGTGTTGAACTTTAATTACTGTTTGCAACGTTGCTTAAGATGTGGGAGATGAAAGGTAGTTTGAAAAGTCCACGTTATTGGCATTAGTAATAAAGCTGAGGAATTTGTTTGTGAGTTTGTACGGTTGTCATAATTGGGAAGGGGGGGAGGAAGATAGATTTTATGTGGAAAAACCTTGCCCCCAAAACAGCCACAGATTCGGTTTGGTATGAATAGCAAGAACATGTTGTACCTCAAAGTACTTTGCAAATTTCACATTCTTCCATGCCCCTGAAAAAACAGAACCCATGATTCCAAAATTGAAAATAAGGAGTTTACGTGGGGTTATAAGGCAGGAAATTCAGAGGCCGATGCTTGGCTGAGACCATTCTCAGTTCTCTTCACATGAAATTTACAAGAAAAATGCAGTTTCAAGCCTGGCGCGGTGGCTTACGCCTGTAATTCTAGCATTCTAGGAGGTCGAGGTGGGAGGATTGCTTGACCTCAGGAATTCAAAACCAGCCTGAGCAAGAGCGAGACCCCGTCTCTACTAAAAAAAAATAGAAAGAAATTAGCCAGATAACTAAAAATAGAAAAAATTAGCCGGGCATGGTGGTGCATGCCTATAGTCCTAGCTACCCGGGAGGCTGAGGCAGGAGGATCGCTTGAGCCCAGGAGTTTGAGGTTGCTGTGAGCTAGGCTCTGTAGCCCGGGCAACAGAGTGAGACTCTCTCAAAAAAAAAAAAAAAAAGAAAAAAGAAAAGAAAAGAAAAGAAAAATGCAGTTTCAGTACAAGTTTCTTTATTTTTATCATCAGTACTTTGTTTTTTCTTCTTGCATCTGATCACATGTCTACCAAGATCACAGCTAACAATAACTTTTAGAAAGCTACCATTTTTTGGAGCACTTTATAAAGGAGAGGTTAGTATAAAATAAAAGGCTAATACTCAGCCTAAGCCCTCAAAGTATTTACCATCAAACCAGAAGATAAATGGGACTGAGTGGCCTATATTTAGAATTTACTTCATGGTGCCTTGTTATTAATAATAACTGCCCCCTTTGGAGTGTCCAAAGCCCTTTGAAATGTATTACTTCATTTGATCCACCGACAGTGCTGGAATTACAAGCTCTGATTTAAGGGTGAGGAAACTGAAGTTCAGACAGAAGAGACTTTTCTAAGGCCACACAGCCTGCAAGGGATGGCATTAAGACTTAAACTTGGTCTCAGGAATTGGAATCATCTAGGGGAATCTAGTGGAATGATGTAGTGTTCCTTCCATTGTACCGCCAAGCCTGGTAGTGATTCAAAGGAGAGTCCTGGCTTTTTGTCCCAGGCTTAAGGGTAGCCTAGGCCAAAGACCAATGCCACACGGCATCTAATCAGTGGGGGCATGTAGCATAGAGGTTAAGGGTATGGGCCTTGGACTTAGAGGCTTTGGTTTCATTCCTGGCTCTTAATGGCTATAAGGATTGGGGCATATGACTTTACATTGCTGAGCTTCAGTTTCCTTATCTGTTAAGTGGATATATAATAACAGTGTTTCCAACTTCACTAGGTTCTATTAAAAGAGATAATCTACGGAGAGTACTTAGCCCTGTGCCTGGCAGACATAGGCTTTGCTAAAGGTTATCAGGTGATCTTAGTAGACAAATGAATAGTGAATGCACCTTAACCCCTGAAAGGAACCATCTTGGGCCAAGAACTCAAAGGAGTTAACCCAACCAAAATAGCCTCCTCTTCTTTTTTTTTTTTTTTTTTTGGAGACAGGGTTTTGCTCTGTTGCTTGGGCTAGAGTGCAATGGCACCACGATAGCTCACTGCAACCTCAAACTCCTGAGCTCAAGCGACCCTCTGGGCTCAGCCTCCCGAATAGCTAGGACAACAGGGCTGTACCACCATGCCTGGCTAATTTTTAAAAGATGTTTTGTAGAGGAGGGAGTCTTGCTTTTTTGAACTCCTAGCCTCAAGCAATCATACTGCTTTGGCGTCCCAAAGTGCTGGGATTACAGGCATGCGCCATTGCTCCTGGCCTAAAGAAACTATTTTATTTTGAGATAGCTGTAAATTTACATGCAATTGTAAGAAAGGGTAAGGAGAGGAGATCCCCACGCCCTTCATCCATTTACCCCCATTGGTAACATCTTGTATAACTATAATATCATATCACAGGAAATTAACATTGATACAATCCACCCACCCTATGAAGATTTTACCAGTTTTACATGCATTAGTTTGTGTGTGTGTTCAGTTCTATACAACTTTATCTCTTGTAGATTTGTTTGACCATCACCCCAGGCAAGACACAGAACAGTCTCATCACAAGGGTCCTTCATGTAACCCTTTTATAGCCACAGCCTTCTCCCTTCCTCCCTGCTTCTCTATCTCCGGGAAACCACTAATCTATTCTCCATCTCTATAATTTTGTCATTTCAAGAATGTTATATAAGTAGAATCATACAGTATGTGGCCTTTTGAAATTGGCTCTTTTCACTTAGCATGATTGCCGCTGCTCCTGGCTTACTGTTGGGTTTTCATAGTTCTTTGTCAGACATGTAGTTTACAAACATTTCACGAGCAGTATGTAGGTTATCTTTTCCTCTTCCCAGGATCTTTCACAAGCATAAGTTTTTTTTTCTTTTTTTTTGAGACAGAGTCTCACTCTGTTGCCCTGGCTAGAGTGCCGTGGCATCAGCCTAGCTCACGGCAACCTCACACTCCTGGGCTCAAGCGATCCTTCTGCCTCAGCCTCCCGAGTAGCTGGGACTACAGGTATGCTCCACCAAGCTTGGCTAATTTTCTCTATATATTTTTAGTTGGCCAATTAATTTCTTTCTATTTTTAGTAGAGACAGGGTCTCGCTCTTGCTCAGGCTGGTCTCCAACTCCTGACCTTGAGCAATCCTCCTGCCTCAGCCTCCCAGAGTGCTAGGATTACAGGTGTGAGCCACCGCACCTGGCCAAGCATAAGTTTTTAATTTTTATGTAGTCCAATTTGTTAATTTTTCCTTTTATGTTTTTGCGCTTTTGGTGTCATGTTTAAAAACTTTGCCTATCCCAAAGGTTCTCTCCTGTGTTTTTTTTCTAAAAGTTTTGTTATTTTATGTTTTATATTTAAGTCCTTATCCATTTTGAGTTAATTTTTGATTATGGCCCAGGTTCATTCTTTTGTCTGTGGATGTCTAATTGCTCTGGCACTATTTATTGAAAGAACCATTTTTCCTCTTTTGAATTGCTTTTGCACTTTTGTCAAAAATCAGTTGAGCAGATATATATGGGTCTGTTTCTGAGTCAAGAACCCAAAGGAATTTTAACTCAAATATTGAACTCAGGTGAACAATGCACAGAAATCAATCCAGACAGAGAATGAATGAAGACTAACATGTGAGACATTTATCAAACAATCTAATGCCCTATGTAATTAAGTATGAAGCTGTAAGAAATTGGCTATGCATACCTTGATCATTCAAACAAGCTCAGGGAAGTGGTTCCAAGCAGCAAGATATATTGAAACAGGCCTTGACTTTGGGGCCAGAAGATCTGTAACTGGACTGTGATTTCCTCATTTATCACCGGAGTGATACTAGGCTGGCAAACAAGTTAACTAATGTCCTGGAGCCTCAACTTCTGCATCATTCAGAAGAGACTACATAATTTGTCTTGCAGGATTACTTTGTGGAACAATGGTATGGAGCCTGCAAAATGGCTGACACTAAAGCTGGGTCCATAGTAGCTACAGCAGGGGCACGTCCGAGGAATGGTTTGGAGGTTTTATCGTATGTTTTATAAGTTCCTTCCCAAGCATCCAAAGCAAACATCCACTCTAAGTAAGAAGTGTGTGTGCTGTGCAAATATGCTTTACAAATGCAGCTTGGAGACAAGTTCCCTAGTCCCTTCTTTCAACCAAGCTACTGCTCTTAAGCCCTTGTCTTACAGAAATTGCAGAGACACCACACGTTTACACTGTAGGTTGGGCATCTTTTCTGCTGAGCATCAGAGCCTCGTGGGTTTCTCCTTAGGACTGTCATTTAAGGGTCCCCATTTCAATCTCCTCTGGCCACTGAGTCATCATGCAAATGAGATTCTCATTGTTTTTCTCTGGACACCAGCTTTTCCCTAGAAAGGGGAAGAAATTTGGTGCCTAGCTCCTACGGTGGCTTAGGAGGACCAACAAATAATGAAATGCAGAATATTTGGCAGATTTCCTCACATCTTACATGTATTAAGCACTGTTGAGCGTGGGACAGCAATCTATGGCTCAGACTAAAATACTGCCCCCACCCCTCCCTCTAGCCTGTGCTCATGGCCTGGGAATCAAGAATGATTTTTACATTTTAAAGAGTTGTAGAGGCTATTATCAAAAAGATGAAAGGTAGCAAGTGTTGGCAAGGATGTGGAGAAAGGGAACTCCTATACACTGTTGGTGGTATTGTAAAATAGTACAGCCATTTTGGAAAACAGTGTGGAGGTTCCTCAAAAAACTGAAAAGAGAACTACCATATGATCCAGCAACATGACTACTAGGTATCTGTCCAAAAGAATTGAAATCGGTATGTTGAAGAGATGTCTGCCTTCTCATGTTCATTACAGCACCATTTATAAAGGCCAAGATATGGAAAAAACTTAAATGTCCTGTAGTGGATGAGTGAATTTTTAAAAGGGTGGTGTATATATGCAAAACAGAATACTATTTAGTCTTTTTTTTAAAAAAAAATGCTGGGCACTGTGGCTCATACTCGTAATCCTAACAATTTGGGAGGCCAAGGTGGGAGAATTGCTTGAGGTCAGGAGTTTGAGACCAGCCTGAGCAAGAACGAGACCTCATCTCTACAAACATATAGAAAAATACGCCAGGTATGGTGGCTTATACCTATAGTCCCAGCTACTTGGGAGGCTGAGGCAGGAGAGTCATTTGAGTCCAGGAGTTTGAGGTTGCTGTGAGCTAGGCTGATGCCACTGCACTCTAGCTGGGGTGACACAGTGAGATCCTGTCTCAATTAAAAAACAAACAACAACAATAAACAATAAAAACTCTGTTGTTTGCTGTTGTATGGATGAACCTAGAGGATATGATAAATGAAATAAGCCAGGGACAGAAAGAAAAATACTGTATGATCTCACTTATATGTGGAATTTAAAAAGGTGAAACTCATAGAGAGTGGAATGCTAGTTATCAGAGGCTGGTGAGGGCAAGGAGGTGGACAGGGAAAGGGGAGATGTTGGTCAACAGGTACAAAGTTATAGTTAGATAGGAGGAATAAGTTCTGGTGATCTATCACACAATAAGGTGACTATAGTTAATAATAATGTATTATACATTTCCGAATAGCTAAAAGAGAGGATTTTAAATGTTCTCACCACAGAAAGAAAAAGATAAATCTTTGAGGTGACGAATATGCTAATTACCCTGATTTGATCATTCCATAATGTATACACGTATTGAAACAAATACCACATTGTACCCTGTAAATATACACAATTATTTTTCTCAGTCAAAAATAAATTTTAAAAGGATCCTGTGAACACATTTGGGCCAAAGGAAAAAAAGAAAAGAAAAAGAAGAAAAAAAGAATTCAACGAAGGAAAGAAGGAACGAAGAAAACCCTACAGAAATGTATGTGGCTTGCAAAGCATAAAATATTTATTACCTGACCTTTTACAGAAAAGTGTTTTGTTTCCTCTTGTAGAGGATAAAAATGAGGCTCAAAAAGGGTAGGATGTCATATACCTGAGTTCAAACAACAAGAAAATGGGGCTGGGCATGGTGGCTCATGCCTGTAATCCCAGGATTTTGGGAGGCCAAGGCAGGGGGATCACTTGAGGCCAGGAGTTCAACACCAGCCTGGACAACATAGCAAGACCCTGTCTCTACCAAAAAAAAAAAAAAGAGAGACGTGGTCAAGCTATGTATATGTATCAATTCATCTATACAAAACATATAGATTAGGCTCCCTTTATATATAAGGATATAAATGCTTACAAAATCATGGGGTAGTCAGTACAGTGTTTCCCAAAGTGGGTTCCAAGGAGCCAAGATCTTAAGAGTTGCCCAGAAATGTGTCCTCAGTTCAAATGAGTTCTGGAAACTCTGAACTCCGTGACTTGTCCTTAGATGGTCCCTGTGCATCAGCATATCAAGGTTCTGAGAAGTTCTGTAGCAAAGAAAAAAAAAACCTGGTTACCTTGTTGACCTCAGCATGTCCCAAATATTTTCAGCTGGGAATCTCTTTTTTGGTTCTGTTTATTTTGATGATAGCTATGTAATATCATTCCTCAGAAACATTTGGGAAATGAGGAGGTCATAAGCCAATCCCTTGGGTTTGAAAGCCAGCACAGCCACTTCTTTGAGTGGGACCCTGAGGAAGTCACCTGATCTCTCTGAGCCTCATCCGTGGGAAGCGGAGACTCATTTCTAGCTATGTCTCTGATCCTCTCGTTCCTGCCTTTAGAGTTGTATTTCCTACAGCGGTGTCTGCTGGTGATCTTCTAAGCCTTCGCACTGAGAGTAGAAAGTGAACTTTATTTTTTTTCTCTCTGGTGGGACACAATAATTCTATGATTTCCTGAAAAGTCCAAGGCCTCCACATCACACGGACTGCCCTTCTATGCCACATATGCCCTCTTAAGGAAGTACAAAGTAGGTCAGTTTCCAGAAAACTAGACCTTAAAAAGTCAAGAATGTGGGACCCACAGAGACAAATGGAATACGTCCAATAAAAGGATTCGTCACCATCCAGTGACTTGTCGGGACAAGGTTGATTATTTCCTAGAGGTGTTGATGAAGGAATTTGTAATATTGAAAGAATGTGACCATTGTAGAATCTGGCCTGCACTCTATGATTAACACAGCATTAAATCATGGAATTTCAGCAAGATTCTCCTTTTAGAATGGTGACCCTGCCTCACAGAAAAGTGCCCAAATGAATGTATAACTGTTCTGATTGCTTGGTTTGATGAATAGGCTGGCTCTCTTTTGCCTTAGAGTCTTTGCATATGCTGTTCCCTCTCCTTGGGTCACCATTTCCCTTGCCTTTTGCCCAGTTAACATCTACCCTTCCTTCCAGTCTCTGCATTAAAGTGATCTAGACCCCCATAAGTCTAGGGTGGGTCCCTCTACATAATTGCTGCCATAAATCCTGTGTCTTCTCCAATTGAGCACTTACCTGGACTTCCGTTGACTTTGTCTTGCCAACTAGACTGTAAGCCTCAGGAGGGCAGAGACTGGTATTGTCTTGTTCCCTGTTACATGGGCAGAGCTTGTCTTGGTGCTCAATAAAGGACATGCTCAATAAGCATTTGCAATAAAGAGATTGAGTGAACACACACATCTCTTTGAACTCCTTGGCTCTTAGACACATTGGGGAAACTGAGGCAGCTTAACACACTCCATAGAGGAGTGGCAGGGCTAGGAATGAAATCAAGATCCTCTGATGCCAGGTGTGAGACTCTTCCTCATATCTCTCAACCACTTTTTAAATTCCTCCCCAGCAGAGCTTCTGTGGCCTTATCCTGCTCTCTCTTGTCATCACCGCAGAGGTTAAGACTGTTTCAGAGAATTATTTCATAATAAATGGGATCTGGGAGTAGAGGGAAATTTATCTAACTCTCAGAGGTAGGAGAAATGTGTGCCTTTGGACCTTGAATTTAAATGAGCCAGCAAATCCCTGCTAATTCTCTTCCCTTGCTGGGTCCCGTCTGCTTCATATGCAGCAAAGGAGAAAGCCAGCCTATGTCACCTATGATTTATGTCCTGCTGTTTGCTCTCTTCCCCTAGAACATTAAACACCCTGAGCAGAGGGGGAAGAGGTAATCTCAGGATTCCTGGCTGCCAGACGGGTGTCTGGGGGTGGGGAGCTCTCTGTTCTGTTGGGAAAAGGGAGGCTGAAAAGTCAAACAACAACAAAAAAAAGACCCATGGGGCTTCCACATAAAAGGAACAAGGGAGTCTCTGTTTGCCTTGACCTCTGCAAAAACAATTGGCCTCTGAGCCAAGAGACCTGGGTGCTTGATTCACTCATTTACTGAGTACCTTTGGGCAAGAATTTCCTCTGTCTGGGCCTCAGTTTCCCTGGCTGTCAAAGAAGAGTCTGGATGGTTTGAGCTCTCCACAGCCTCCAAGGATCTGGAGCTAGTTGGTACAGTGAGCTTGCATGGAGAGAGGCAATGTAGCCTGGTGGTTAATGCTGTGGACTCCAGTCCCCTGAGAGGGTTCAGACTCCAGCTCCACGTCCCACCGGCTGTGTGGCTCTGAGTGAGCTCCTAGCCCCCCAGAGCTTCATCTGCATGATGGAGTTAATCACCAGGACCTTCCTCCCATCTGGTGGCTGGCAAGTATAGCCAGGCTCTTGGAGTGGTAATAAGCCAGCACTTACAATAATATGAGTCAACGTTATTGGAACTGTTCTTCCTGAAATGGTCCCCAACAGTGGACTTGGTTTCCCTGTACCTAAATTCCTTGCTTGGGGCTGGCTCGGTGGAGGCAGCGTGTCCTAGTGCACTTGGAAGTTCTGGGCAGAAGAGAGGAGGAGTTATTTTCAGTGGGTTCTGGTTCTATTTGTAGCTGGTGAGTTGGCCCAGGCTGCAGGGAAGCTCTGGGCAGAGCAAGCTGGGCGCTGAGAGGGGTGTGTTGTCTTACACTGGGGAGGGGAGGGAAAGGACACAGAGGAGACAGAAAGGACAAATGGAGAAGGAGGGAAGCCACCTCCCACTCGTTCCCCTCTGCCATCGCTTTCTAACCTCTTCTTGCCAATTTCATCTTCTGTGTCTTCCCTGGGGGAATTTAGAGGGAGTGCCTGACCTTTTAAAGGTGGATTTAGTTTGTAACATGATGTGATCCATCAATCCGGTTAACAGTGTTCCCACCCCAACGGCATTGATTTTTTCAAAGTGAAATGGGACTTGTATTCCCAGCAGAATTGGGGGTACTTTTCTAAGGTGGGTGGTGGTTAAACCACCAAACACCTAAGTCATTTTTCAAAATGTAGGGGACACAATCTCATTTCCCTGTTGGACACCAGGGTAGAACCTGCTGACTTCCTCCCCGATAGCCACCCACTGCATGTGGCTGAGCAGGTTGCTTAATCTCTCTGGGCCTCAGTTTCCTCATTTATGAAATGGGGCAGCAGTGCCAGAGAGACATATTTGGAGTTCTTGAGTCCTTTCTAGCTGCAATTCTGTGACTCCCTGATGCAATAATCAAACTAGGTGAGGCTGATGCTTTAATCAGAGGATGGTTGGTAGGACTGGGAGGCTCCAGAGAGAGGATGCCATCCTACCCTGTCATTTACTGGATGAGAAAACTGAGGCCTTGAGGGTGGGGTCGGATCAGTCAGTGAGTCAGTGGCTCAGACGGATCAGTAATCCAGGCCTTTCCTGACACTGGACTGTCGGGTACCTCCCCCTGGGAGCACGATGGGAACCATGTCTACTGAGTGCTACTGTACAAGTGTTAACTCATTCAACCTCCACAATAATCCATTTTCCAGATGAAGGTCACCCACATACTGAGCAATGGTGGCAGGTCTGCCTGATTCAAAAGCTCAATCACTATTTGAGTGTTTTTCAAAGTTGAGTCATTAGAGCACCATCCTCATGAATTTTTGACATAATTTTGCTTTATTCTAGTATTTACTTCATATTTTCTTTAACTTGATATATCATTTTATTTTATTTTATTTATTTTTTAGAGACACAGTCTTGTTCAGTCATCCAGTCGTAGCTCACTGTAACCTCAAACTCTTGGGCTCAAGTGATTCTCCTGCCTCAGCCTCCCGAGTAGCTGGGACTACAGGCACACTCCACCACACCTGGCTAATTTTTATGTTTTTGTAGAGACAGGATCTTGCTATGTTGCTCAGGCTAGTCTTGAACTCCTGGCTTCAAGTGATCCTCCTCTTTGGCTTCCCAAAATGTTAGGATTACGGGCATGAGCCACTATGCCTGGCAAAAAAGGCAAATAATTTCTTAGTATTACTATGAAAATAGTTTTGACCCCAATGGACTCCTGAAAGAGTCTCGGGGTCCCCCAGGGGTCTGTGGACTATGCTTTGAGAACTGCCACTTTATTCTGAATTTAAGTTGAAATGACCCACCCCAGCAATGGCAGTATAGTGTGGTATCTGGAAAATTCTAGGAGATTTTGAATCACAGAAACATGGTTCAATTCTAGTTTCTGTCTGACCTTGGGTAAGTTGTTCTTCAAAGTCTGGAAGCCACAGTTACCCCTGTGTGCTAGCTGCACTGGGATTTGACAGAGAGTTTGGGGCTAATCCATGCAAAGCTCTCACTGATATAAATGACTTATTATATAAGTAAGCAGCAGGATCTCGTGTTGAGAATTCTGCATTTTGGGTCTGGGAGACTTTTGCCTTCCAGGGTCCTTGCATGACTTTGGAAATTCTCCACTCTCTATCAATCAGCTTTCTGTCTGTCTCAGGCTACTTCAAAGGGTCCCTGAGCAGCTGGAAGGATATTTTCAGCTTTGAAGATAGCAGGGGGAGTTAGGCTGAAAGGACAGCAGCAGAAAGAGAGGAAGGCCAGGCTGGTAGAGGTGAACTCTAACATGAGAAACAGGGCAGTGAGAAGAAGCTGTCGTTGAGCCTGGGTTGGTTTCCCTTCTCTTCCTCAACTCATTGCACAACGTTAAGGCTTTGTCTTCAGCCAAAGCACACAAGCACCCTGTCCATTTGGCTTTTCATAGGATACAACATATTTTCAAACCCATCCCCTAAAAGAAGCCTTTTACACTTCTGTGACATAAGCAGGGTGGTGATTACGACCCTGCAGGGCGAAGAGGAAACTGAGGGATGGAAAAGGGAAATGAGAAGCAAGTATATGGAAGCACCAAGATTCCAATTTAAGTCTTTAGACTCAGACCAGCTTTCTTTCCATTGTGTCTCCGTAAGGCCTTCTCCCTGAGGTGAGTTTCCAAGGCCGTGCACCAGTTTTTCTCTCTCTAACTTAGAAATAAGTTACTATAGTCTGCCTTAAAGGTATGCAGGTGGGCAGCGGTGGGGATGAGGTGTAGTATGAAATTTACAAGCACACACTTGGAGTCAAATCAGCAGGGTTCAAGTGCAAGAGAGTAACAATACCTGCTCATAGGGTTGCTGTGAAGATTACATTAGATATACACGAAAAGTGCTCACATAGCATCAACTACAATCAAAAGGTTCAATCCAGCCAGGTGCATTGGCCCACGCCTGTAGTCCCAGCTACTTGGGAGGCTGAGGCAGGAGGATCACTTAAGCCCAGTAATTCGAGGCTGTAGAGCTGTGAATAGTCACTGCACTCCAGCCTGGGCAACATAGACTCCATCTCTGTACAAAACAACAAAAAAGGTTCCTTCAATCCATCCATGTCAGCTATTATGAAAGCAAGGAGGGGCAAATAGTGTGATTTCATGGGCATAGAGAAATTCCTTCCACATCCTAAACACTGGTTGAGGATTTAACTGAAGATTGCCAGATTAAAAGGCAAAACAGTGATATTCTGTCTAAAAAGAAGTCAAAGTGATACGTCAACACGTCAGCTCTCTCCATATGGATTCCTGGAGAGCTGTGGGATTGGCTGAGTAGATACTGACTGCCTATTGGCTGAACTTTTTGCCTTGTGCTATTTCATTGGGAGCTGGCTAGTTTATGGATGGGCTGTACTGGGTTCAGGTACTAGCTTCAGTCCAATCAGAGGCCACCCGTCTGGGGAAGGCCATCCTTCCGTCTTTCCCTGAGCAGAGGGCTAGGCAAGGGAATTTTGGGGCAGAGGGGACTGGTGGCTGGTAGGAACCTTAGTTTATTAGACAATGGAAAAAAACAAATTGGAAAATCTTTTAAATTTTTTTTCACTTTTTTAAAGTTATGCGTCTATTCTATATCTTTACTATTCTCTAATTCCATAAAGGCTACAATCATATAACAGAAAGGAAAAATCAGGACAGCAACATATGAAGGTGCAAAGTTGAGGTAAGAGGGACAGAACTGAAAGGCCAAAAAGAGGCCACTGTTGAGTTTCAAATTCAGCTCTGGCTTTCTGTAAGCCAAGGTGAAAAGAGAGACACAATCAGCCTCATAATACTAGTTATCAGAAAGGAGGAAGTGTACCAATTTCCCAATGAATAATGCAAAGGATTTCCTAATTTTGCACTCTAAAGTAATTTCTTACTTGAGATTTTATTACGTCTCATGCACTGTGCGATGCATTGGGCAGTATGGCCTAGTGGGTGAGAGCACAATTTTGTTTCTTTTTGTCAGTGGGTTTGGGTTTGAATTTTGTTTTAATACGTGCAGTTTATTCTAGGCTTCACTTTCTTCATCTGTAACATGAAGATACCTATTAAAGCTGTGAAGATTCAATTAGATGAGTTGTATAAATAAATGTTAGCTATTAGTCAGTTAATCAAGAAATTTGACTGCCTACTTTTAGTCTTGCACAGTTCCAGGTGCTGAGGAAATAGTGATGAATAAGACAAACAAAATCCTTATGTTCAAATAGCTTTACATTCTAGTGGGGTAGAAAGACAATAAACATTGAACAAATGAATAAGTAATTTCAGAAAGTGCTGCGGAGAAAACTTTACGACAAATGCAGGGATAGATTTCATTTGACTGGTTCTCTCAGTCATTTTCCAGAAAAGTCAAGGGTATAATGTTAAAATGGAACTCAGAGGAGGTGACTCTGTTAGGGCCTAAAGATAATGCAGTCCCACTTTGTGGAATTCTTCTACAGGCTAGTGTGGGTAGGTTACAATTTTGGGGGTTTTTTTTGGTTTGAAAACTCACCACTTCCAGTCAGTTTTAAATTGTATTCTGAGTATGATCTCTAGCACACTATATTTACATGTCTTATATTAAATTAGTTTTATTCTGACCACATAGCAAGTGAAAGATACCATTATTATTCTATTTTTCCTGGTAAATAAAGTGAGCCATGTCTTGCCCAGGGTTACACAGCTTGAAAAAGATGCCTCCTAAAAATCTGTAGGACCACTTTTGGTTTTTTTCTTCCTGATTTTTTTGTCACCGCTCCCCCTCCGCCCATCTCCCATCTCGCCCTTCTTCCAGGGCTGTGGTGTACTCCGCGGGCCTCTCCCGCGCCACGAGAATTCGGCAGGTCTGCAGCCCCGCCCACCTCCCGGGGCGTGACCAGCGGCCCAGGCCCCGCCCCTGTCCAACTCGTAGCGGCCCGCCCCCTTTTCCCCGACCCGCCGGCTGAGCGCCTGAGCGTGCGCGCGCGTCCCCGCTCACGGCCCGGTTCGGCGTCGGGAGCGCGCTCTGTGTGGCCGCTGCCGCCATGTTGTTGTGGTTGTGAGAAGGCGGCAGCGGCGGCGGAGAAGCTGCCGGACAGCACGGTCCTGTGGCCCAGGCGCTGCCCCTCGCCGGCCCTGGCTGGGAGCCTCGTGGGGTGGCGGAGGAGGCCGTGCCGTGGCGGGCCTCGCCATGTCCTGCCGCTCGGTAAGAAGCCCACTGCCGCCCCGTCTCCTCGGCGTGTGAGGAGGGGCTGGAGGAGGGGCCGGCCTCAACCCCGGCGCGGCGGCTGTCACCTTCTGAGGAGGCGGCGGCCCGCGGGGGGTTGGGGACTGCATGCAGGGCCCCGGTAGGGGTGTCCCGGGTGGCCGCGCCGCCGCCAGAGGGAGGCGCAGGGAGTGGGAGTGGGAGCACAGAGGCTGGGCTCGGCCCGGACCCTGGGCGCGGGGGAGGCGGGGTGCCGGGCGCCGGCCGCCTTCCCGGACCTGGCGGGGACAGGCCGGCGGGGCTAAGGGTGTGGGGCACCACCCCAGGAGCCTCGGGGGAGATGTCCACGGACCCCCGGGAGGTGGGTGTGGGCCCTTCGCCCCCGATCGGGTCCGTGGGGGCTACGGTGGCAAGAGGCCGGAGGTCGGGGGCCAAAGGAGTCCTGGGGCGAGCGGTGCGGGCCCGGGCCTTGTGGGAAGGAGGAGTGGCCGCCTGACTGTGCAGCAGGGCATCCTTCTGACCTGGTATTACTCGGGTGGGAAGGATGGTTCCGGGGCGGTTGAGGGAGCTCTGGGAACACTGGTCACTGGTCAGACAGCTCCGCAAAAGATTACATTGTTATTTCTCGGGTAGAAATTTTGCTTGATGTATTGCATCTCAGGACGCATAAGATGATATTGTTGGTTGTACTTTGGGCTAGAAAACTTATCTCAAAATTATGCAGATTTTATGGCCACTTTAATAGGCACTCCTTTGGAGTTTGATAATATCACTTGTGTGACTTTGCGCATGGGCTACTTACTATAAGGTATTGATTTTCAGTTGTTTTCTCCAGATCCAGGCCTAAATTCTTACCGCTTTAGTATCTTGACATCCAATTTTTTAGTTGATAATCTGTTTTTTCCCAACCACCACACACACAAAAAAAACAGTGCACATACTCTTCTAGTTGAGGACCAGCTTAGTTTCTTATAATGTGAACTATAATGCCGTCAGAGGCCTAGGTTGAATTACAGGAGATGTAAAATGTTTGTGATTTGTCTATCGAAAGGTGACACAGACCTTCCCCTTTCAGATTCAGAGCTGTTTCAGTAGGGCAAGAGACATTGATGGGATGAAGAACGTCTTCCCTTCTAGGGCCTATGACTTGGTGGGTGAAAGAGTTTACAGAATGATACTGTTTTGAGTAAACCCAGCGTGGTATGTGATATTAAACGAAATTTGGAGAGTTCTGGTATTTAAATTGGCAATCTATGAGGGCCTCTGATTACCTCCCTTAATCTTTCAGGTGACCCAGAGCAGTGCAAGTGACCGGTGCAGTGGTGCAGTCCCACTTGTAGTTAGTGGAAAGACATAGGAGAATCTTTGTTTTTTTCAGCTCAGGCCAGGTTCTTTAGTCAGCGGTTACCTAAAGTTATTTGTGCACAAGTCATTAGGAACACACTTGGTAAAATTAGATACGGCTTAACCAGAGATATACGGCATCCAGAGATATATTGAGGAATCCAGAGGAAAGAAGCAGAGAAGGAGAGGCTGCTTCTGGCTCAGAAAGGGGTCCACTAAAAATGCTTCCCAACATCCCAATATTGTGGTTGCTCCTAAACTATATGACTCAGGTTTCTAGTAAAGTGGAGGGTAGGATGGGTGTGTTAAGTCATTTGAGACTGGGGTTATGAACCAGGAAGATTTACTGTGGATTGTGAAAAGTTCTTGAAGTTTGCCCCAGGCCAGGAGGAGTGGTAAAGTCAGATTAAAAATCTGCTGTAGTTCTGATTAACACCTTCACACCTTCTGTGGTGAAGTAGAATGCTGAGTTACCAGAGGAAGTATTGATGTTTCATGTATGGTGAGCGTTGTTCTAAGTTGGGAAGAAAGTACTGTTATAGTTACGTAAGGTAGTGAAAGAGTTTGGTAAATATGCTGTCAAATCATAAAGTAGTATTTTTAGAGAGGTGCACCCAGCTGTCCACTACAAGAGCCAGAGGCCATGTCTGTCTGTTCTGTGATGTCCCCACTATAGTTCTAAGCATATTCTGTGCTATCATATTTTTTGAGTAAATGGATAGCATTGATATGGGAAAAAGAACAGTTATGGTAGTTGTTATCAGCGTTAGTTATTAAAAACTGCTTGTTATTTTACGTTGGATTAAAGAGCCAGTTTTCAGTTTTCAGTGCTTGTTTGGAACTTTTGAGATTCTTTTAAGAGATTCCGTCTCTTAAAAGATGTTCAGTTAGTGAACACTATCCTGTTCCCCAGTTTTTTTTTTTTTTTTGAGACAGAATCTCACTCTGCCCTGGCTAGAGTGCCGTGGCGTCAGCCTAGCTCACAGTAACCTCAAACTTCCGGGCTCAAGCAATCCTCCTGTCTCAGCCTCCCGAGTAGCTGGGACTACAGGCATGTGCCACCATGCCTGGCTAATTTTTTTCTATATATTTTTAGTTGGCCAATTAATTTCTTTCTATTTATAGTAGAGACAGGGGTCTCGCTCTCACTCAGGCTGGTCTCGAACTCCTGAGCTCAAATGATCCGCCCGCCTCGGCCTCCAGAGTGCTAGGATTACAGGCGTGAGCCACCATGCCCGGCCGCTATTCCCCAGTTTTTGAGTCTTAATGCAATTAAGTTTTTTAGATGTTAGTGACTCTTTTTTTTTTTGAGACAGACTCTCACTCTGTTTCCTGGACTAGAGTGCTGTGGCATCAGCTTAGCTCATAGCAACCTCAAACTCCTGGGCTTAAGCGAGCCTCCTGCCTCAGCCTCCTGAGTAGCTGGGACCACAGGCATGCACCACCACGTCCGGCTAATTTTTTCTATATATATTTTTAGAAGTCCAGCTAATTTCTTTCTATTTTTTTAGTAGAGACAGGGTCTCACTCTTGTTTAGGCTGGTCTCGAACTCCTGAGCTCAAACGATCCACCCACATCGGCCTTCCAGAGTGCTAGGATTACAGGCGTGAGCCACCACGCCCAGCCTAGTGACTTTTTTTTTTTAAGAGCACATTTTATTAAATGCAGAGACAGTGCAGAGTAATGGGAAGTTCTGAATTGGCAGGCAGATTCTGATTCCATCTGTGTCATTAATTGCTGTTGGGAATGTCACTTAACTTCTCTGGGCCTCAGTTTCCTCATCTATACAATTAAAGGCCTATAGTCTTTGACCTCAAGTAGCTTCTCCAGCTTGATTCTGCAAATCTTTAATAATTTCTAATTATGTTATTTGATATTCATCTCATATAGGTAGATCAACCTTTTTTGTTTAAAAGAAACAACCAACATTCTGTCTTGGGTTCTGCTTTCAGCTTATGGATTTTAGATGGTGTTCAGAAGTGCTCTGGAAATTGAATGTATGTTGCAAGTATTATGCAGAAACGACATGCTTATGCTGTTGTAATTCACGTAGTGTTGAAATAAAACTGAGTTTCACATAGGGAACTTCATAATTTAGTGTGAAGCCACAAGACTAAGAATGGTTTGGGGGGGAAGTTTGTGCAATTTAGTGGCTAGTTGTTTCTTACAGACCACCCACTTCTGTAATTTTCTGTGGTGAATTTATTTTGTTTTATTTTATTTATTTATTTTTCCTACCAAGAAGCTCTTTTGGAAGTCTGTGATGAATTTATACATGTAATTTCTAGGACTCTTAGAAATTTTAGAGGCTACCAAAGTTATTAATATTAATATGTCATTTGTTTTTTTTTGGAGACACAGTCTCATTCTGTCATCCTAGCTAGAGCTTAGTGGCGTCATCATAGCTCACTGCAACCTCAAACTCCAGGGCTCAAGTGATCCTCCTGCCTCAGCCTCCCGAGTAGCTGGAACTACAGTAGGCGAGCACCATCACACCCAGCTAATTTTCTTTTTTTTGGTAGAGACGGGGTCTTCCTCTTGCTCAGGCTAGTCTCGAACTCCTGACCTCAAGCAATCCTCCCACCTTGGCCTCCCAGAGAGCTAGGATTACAAGTGTGAACCACTGTGCCTGGCCTCATTGTTATTTATTTATTTCAATATTTTTTGAGACAGGATCCTCCTGCGTCGTCTCCCAAGTAGCTGGGATTACAGGTGCGTGCCCCTGCACCCAGCTAATTTTTCTATTTTTGTTAGAGATAGGGTCTTACTATGTTGCTCAGGCTGATCTTAAATTCCTGACCTCAAGCGATCCTCCAGCCTTGGCCTCCCAAAGTGCTAGGGTTACAGACAGGCATGAGCCACTGTGCTCACCCTCTGCCTAGCTATTTTTCATATTAATTTTATGATTCCCACTGGTGTCATACTTTTATCTTCACTTTTGTATCTAGAAACTTAATGTGCCTTTTAAGTTCATGTTTGTATCATATATTAAGAATGACAATTGTAGCAAGAGAGTGGTTGGACTGTTAAGTCTTGGGTTCAAGACTGGGTTGTGTTCTTCATTAGCCCTGTTGTTTCTGGCAAAGCCACATAACCCCTCTGATCTCCAGTTCCCTCATTAGCAAAAGGAAGAAGAGCAACCTCTCTGCTTAACTCACTAGACTGTCAGGGAGGATCAAATGGAATTGTGTATATGAAAAACAATGTAAAAATGTAAGGAGGTGGTATTAGAATCCTGTTGCATTAGAATCCTATTTTTTCTTAAAGGGTTGGCTTATGGAGCAGTGGTAACCTGATACATGTTGTTAAGTGCAGAATTTACTAATGTCAGTGATACGACAATCTGCTTCAGTACTCTGCCTGGAGAAATGTTTAGCATTTGCATCCTGTCTGCCAATAGCAGTAATCACAGGGCCTTCAGAGGGACCTGGGATGTTGCACATTTATCCAAGGTATATACTTTGGAATAGGCTTACTAAACTTCACCTATTTTCTTATGTTGGAGCCATGGTGGAAGGTGGTAGAAGAGAAGAGCTTAGCACATTCTGTGTAAAGTTTTAGGGCTGTGTTTTCTAAATAGCAGGTGGCACTGTCATAAAGTAATGAAATCAATGTGGTTATTTAAAAAAGCATTAAAAAATAATGTATCAATACATTGCATAAGGTAGAAGGAAGTATTGATTTGGGAAACTTTTGTTTCTTTTTAAAAATATGTTTATGTGTACTTGGTTGCAATTTAAAATGCATTTTTTCTTATGGGTTGTAGTAAAACTTTGAAAGGCATTGTTCAGTGATGTGGTACATAGGCAATGCAGGTAGAATGTCTGTAAGATAGTAAGTCATAAAGCAAATGAAAAAACAGAAGAAAATTGTAAAGTTGGATTACCTCAAAGCTATTCTGCTAATAGTGAAATACCTCCTAGCTTTGTTATAAATTGTTGATTTAATGAACAAGGTACATAAACTTATGCTAATATTCTTAAGTACTCTTTTCCCTTAAGATGGAATACTTGGTAACCACAGAGGTATTACCTTGATGCTGACTACTGCAGAGCATCATCTTGCATATGTCTGGGCTTGGATCTGTTATTTGCCCATTTGAGTCTTCACAAAATGTTCAACATGATTCTGTTATGAGCGAGGGTAGCATACTTTTCTGATTTCATTTATCTGGAGTTTAAATCTAATTTCTTTAGTAGCTAATGCTTTTGTAATTTAGTTGCAGAAGAGAAATAGAAATTCATTTGGTTCTGTAAATTATTCATAGAGCGATAATCTGGCAAAATGTAAGGAAATTATAAGTATATTGATAAATTCTGACATAATTGGAAAAAATTGGTATAAAGACAAGATGGTTAGCTTGAAATAGGGTTGTTATTTCTTCCATGCCTATCATTTTTTTTATAAGGTAAACCAAATACATAATTGTTAAGTATTTAGACTGATTCCACAAACCACAAGGGGAAGCAGAGTGTTTATAAAGCGTTTTGGAAGTGATACAGGACAATAATAATAATAATGAGTTAAAAAAGAGTTTTAACTTAATCTCATTTTTATTTTCAAAGTGAACTTATTTCTGATTATGAAAGCTATTGAACATACTCAGTATTAAAAAAACCCCAAAAAAACCCTAAACCAAAAAGCACTTGAAACAACTCAAGAGAATAAAAAAAGTAGAGATGATTTATAATCACACTTGGATGTAATGTTTGGTGCTTTTATCTTATGCATTATATATATGAATATATTTATTATATGTGAATATATTTATTTTATATATTTAAATATTTAACAAAATTATATTTAAAATATAACATTTATGTAAATATCAATATTGTATATTTATATTAATATATAATATTGACATATATCAATATCAATATATTGAAATCATAATATAAATATATATATTATATATATATTTTTTAAAGAGATGAGAGTCTTGCTCTGTTGCCCAGGCTGGTCTTGAACTCCTGGGCTCAGGCTATCCTGCTGCCTCAGCCTTCTGAGTAGCTGGGATTACAGGTGCAAGCCACTTTCCCCAGTATTTAAATACATTATCTATTGAAATACTTAAAGAGCAACTTTCCACATGAAATTGATTTTCTGTTAATGGGTTTTTACTGTTCTGTAATATGAATGCATGATCATTGTGCAAGTCCCTGTTAATAGACATGACAAATTTTTCTCTTAAAACAGTACTGTGATGGACTCGTGTGGACGTTTTTATGCAATTGTGCTGTTATTTCCTTAGGATAAATTCTTTTTTTTTTTTTTTTTTTTGTGACAGAGTCTCACTCTGTTGCCCGGGCTAGAGTGCTGTGGTGTCAGCCTAGCTCACAGCAACCTCAAACTCCTGGGCTCAAGCAATCCTCCTGCCTCAGCCTCCCGAGTAGCTGGGACCACAGGCATGCACCACCATGCCTGGCTAATTTTTTCTATATATTTTTAGTTGTCCAATTAATTTCTTTCTATTTTTAGTAGAGACAGGGTCTCGCTCTTGCTCAGGCTTGTTTTGAACTCCTGACCTTGAGCGATCCTCCTGCCTCGGCCTCCCAGAGTGCTAGGATTACAGGCGTGAGCCACCCTGCCCAGCCTCCTTAGGATAAATTCTTAAGAGTGGGCATGTCAGGTCTAAGGATATGTGTTAAATTTGGATATACTCAAGGTGCTTTGTAGATAGAATGTTTATTTTAAACTCCCATCAATAGCATATTAGTGTCAAATTCCGTAAATTCTTCCTTCTGATTTACCATCTTTAGCTTCTTGGGAATTTAAAATAGTTAGAAATAGTTTTTCTTTTGTTCTTTTTTCAGCATTGGAACTTACCTCTACAACTTAACTCTGTGGAGGGGCTGGTAAAAATGACAGTTCAGTGACAAGGGAATGCTTTAGACTAGAGGTCTTCAAACTTTTTGGTTGCTCACCCCATCAGTTAAAGGTTTGGAGCATTAGGCCAGGTGCAGTGGCATGGTCCTTTAGTTCCAGGTACTCAAGAGCCTGAGGGAGGAGGATACTTGAGGCCAGTAGTTTGAGGCTGTAGTGTGCAATGAGCATGTCTGTGAATAGCTGCGGCACTCCAGTCCAGGCAACATAACAGGGCCCCATCTCTTAAAAAAAAAACTGAGCATTAATCCTCAATCTTTAGGTATTTAATTTATATATATTCTACATATAGTAACTGCTTGTTGGGTATTTTATATAAATATAAACCAAGAAGTTATTAACAAGGGTGAAAAGTAAACATAAAGTTCAGAAATTTTCTCTTTTATCCCAGTAGAACATCTGGTCTGGGCTATTCTTTTAGGTATATTATAGTCTGCTTTGGATACCACAGTGCTTTAGATTCTTAAGATTTAATATTGGGCATTTATGGAATATTGTTTTTGGGCATTTCACTAGTTTTTTAAATGGCCCAGTTTTGTTGGATTATGATCGCATTTTAAATGTCTGGTGCTCTTGGGAGTCGTATTTGCAATACTGGCAAATATAAACCTAAAGCATCAATTTGATATTTTTTGTCATTGTTGAGGTGGTAGAATTTTTTTTATTTTTTATTTTATTTATTTATTTATTTATTTTGAGACAGAGTCTCGCTCTCTTGCCCAGGCTAGAGTGAGTGCCGTGGCGTCAGCCTAGCTCACAGCAACTTCAAACTCCTGAGCTCAAGTGATTCTTCTGCCTCAGCCTCCCAAGTAGCTGGGACTACAGGCATGCACCACCATGCCTGGCTAATTTTTTTTTTTTTTTTTGAGATAGAGTCTTGCTCTCTTGCCCGGGCTAGAGTGAGTGCTGTGGCGTCAGCCTAGCTCACAGCAACCTCAAACTCCTGGGCTCAAGCGATCCTTCTACCTCAGCCTCCCAAGTAGCTGGGACTACAGGCATGCGCCACCATGCCCAGCTAATTATATTTATATATATATATATATTTTTTCAGTTG